>QFDV01002607.1:0-36326 GCA_003315845.1 Lactarius trivialis
GAATTGAATACGACCAAGGCCGTTCGCTGACTGACCTTCAAGCTCCAAATATTCCCAACATTGTCACCCTCCTCGACTTCTTGAACAGTCGAAGGGGCTGCGGTAACGTCACCAGGCTCGAGCTTGAGCCCACGCTCATTTGCAAGATGGAGCAGACATATAAAACAGAAGCTCGTGCTGATCTCACTGAGCTTATCTTCAGGATATGAGCGGTGTAACCCGTCGATCACTTCATCGAATGTGCGTGCTTCTTCGGGGTCTGTGGCACCCAATGGCTCGTCGTCGATGTCCTGTCAGGCGATGAGTACGGTTTCAACGCGAAAAAAGAAGATCGTCGCACCATCGCCTCGGCGTCGTCGGGCTTCTGCTCATGAGAGGAAATTCTGAGACCCTTCCAGATATTCTCTTTCAGCTTCCGGACGTCCACGCGTTTGGCGCGCTTGGTATAGTTGACAAACTCTGGACGGACGCGTCTTGTCTTGCCCTGCGTCTCCGCGAGCAGATCCTGCTCTCCTGGGTCGGCGGTCCCAGCCAAGTCGCCGTCAAAGCCGTCGTCGAAACCGGGGCCATCGTCGTCATCGTCATGGAAGAATTGGGTATTGAATGGGATCCCGCTCCCATCTCCGGCTGGAACAACACACGTAATCAAAACATTGACCACTAAGCCTCATGGAATAAGTCTTACCTTCGTCGCCATCCGATCCAGCACGCCCTGCGGCTTGATCTGCGGCTGCCTGCGCCCAGAAATGTTCGTCGACTTCGCCGTCGCCATTCTCGTTCAACGAGGGACGCTGCCCACGCATCTTCAGCTGCGGGGGTACTATAAGTCACCGACCCGATAAACACTGAAAGAAGGCGTACCGAGAATTTGGGTTTTAAGAACAAGGTAACCAGTTGTCGGCTGGAGAAATGCATGTCGTCCGGAAGAGTGTGGTCACTTTGCTTCTCTTTAACCTTGCCTTTCTTACCCTTCGAACCCTTCCCCTGCGTATATTTCGGGAGGGAAATACCGGCACCACGGGTGACTGGGGCAAAGAGGTCTTTTGCAGTGTCCTTCAGGTCCTTCTCTGCAGGAGATAAGAAATCAATCTTGAACGCCTCTTTCTTTTCCCGCTTAGGCTTGGAAGCAGCAGCGGCCTCTGTCACTTCAGCTGCACAACAAAGTGAAGTCAGCGTGAGTATCTAAAGCGGGAAAGAAGAAACACAGACGTCTTCGCACGGCCTTGCGTAACTTCCAATGTTCAGGTCCTGCCCAGTTCTTGAGGAGTGACTGATCGAAGTAGTCTAGCATGCCACCATCGGCATCGGCATCAGTCATGGCCATAATCAGGGCACGCTCGTTTGGGGCGCGACGGGGGTCGAAAGGTACGGGTGGAGCCCCATCGGTGCCAGTCGGTCGAAGGTTGCCCTGTTCACCAACCGAACCGTTCGAGCCGTCTTCCCCACCATCGCCCGCGGGGCCAAAATCATCACCGCCAAAATCATCACCAACAGCCTGGTCACCCATGAAGAAATCCTCTTCTGCGAGTGAATTTTGGTCGGCGTCGGCAGGGTCACCACTTATGGCAGGTTCGAGGGCGTTGACCTCGTCACGTCCGTCATCTTGGACAAGTGGCGTGTCATCGCGGAAAAAAGCAGCCTCGTCGAGGGCCCACGTGTCCCTTGAAAATGAGAAGCTCTCCAGTGAATGGGAAATGGCCTTCCGCTCTAGAACCTCCAAGTCTGGAAGGAAGTCACCTGGGCTGGCGAGGTGAGGAGTGATCGAGTGAGAGAGAAGACAATCTCACTGCGAAGAGCGGTCAAATCGACGTCGTCTTCAGGTTCAAATAGGTCCTCGTCTTCTCCGAACTTTCCCATGGAGTCGCTTGCATCAAATATGACACGGAGAGCACCCTCACTACCAACGCCAAGGCTAAGGTGATTCATAAGTAGGCCATGTGCACCGCCTTCATCGAAATCCTCGCAAGTTTTTCGGAAGAGTGGATCAACGCTGAACTCCAAGTCAAGTTTCTTGCTCTTCAATTGGGCGGCATTCTTGGCGAGAGTTGATTCGGATCTATGTGCCTTGCGTTTCTTCTGGGATGGCTCTTGAGAGTCAGGATTATCAGAGGTTGGGTCCTCGTCTTCGGCATCTCGTCCGTCCGAAGCAAGGTTGCTTAGGAGCTTGCCTGTTTCCGTACCCACACTGTCAACGCGACTTGTCCAGATCTTGACGCAACCGTCTAATGTACTGGACGCGCGCTGAAAGTTGATGGAATTGTCAACGTTATTCCGCAGAAGAGACATGTCGTGGAAATAATCGATCAGTGCGAAGTTCCATGAATTTGCTTGATTGATTTTCTGAGATGACAGATGTGAATAAGTAGAAGGGCGTGAAGCAAAAAGGACACACGTTATCCATTGCCATTTTCATCCATTCCTCGTAGTTTGAGTTCCGAACGTCAACGGGTACGTCGATGATAGGTGTCTCGACAATGATTGATTTGAGGGCTTGTTTGTGACGGGAGTGCGCATGGGGTGTGCCGTCCTCTGGGTCATCCTGTCCGCCACTGGCTGACGGGCCAGCTTCGGCGTTTTCAACAGTGGGGTTCTTCGCGCTCTTTCTTCTCCGACGTTTCTCTGCGGAATCGTCGTTGATGTTAACAGTTTTGAGCGGCACCCGCCCATCATCGGTAAAGCTCTTGTCACGAGTGTCACTCATACGCTTGCGAATTGCTTGGGACTTTCCACGCTGACGCGGAGTCTGTTCAACATCTGTCTCGCCTGAAGAGTCGTCTGCGTAGAGGGGTAACTGAGCGCGTGAATTACGTGCAGAACGAGAAGAGGGACCGGGAGCCATTGCGAACAAGGGAAAACGAGGGGGTCACGCGTGACGCGACGCGTCGCGGCTGTTATGGCACGTGATTTGTTTACGGCATCAAGCCTGTCAGACTAGTGTATGTCGACGCCTCGACTCTTACCTCGTTCCCCAGGTGACATCTCCAACCTGTGCACAATCGATCACCAATATGCTCATAGCATTAATTACAGTATGACGATCTTGCACCACTCATACATTCATCAAAAGCGCCCCGCTCGGACTTTCGCTCCGATAACGGACCCAACCAATATGTCTGGCAGGAGAGGCGACTGTATGTTAGTCTTATCTGGCCACTCGCGCTGGATGAATTATCACTTCCTAGCAATGAGAACGACCGTAACTTTTCTGAGATCATGATCCGTAGCTGTGTTTCCCGGGAACCTGAATACCAAGTCCCCAGGGCGCTGATCTCCATTTCCATCATGGCTCCCGACCTCAATTCCGCTCGCGGTTTCATTGCACTCGAGCCCAGTTTTCCTTTCTGGTACACTCCTGGGCTACAATCTCCACTATCTCCACTGCTGTGTCATTTAGTTGTCCCTCATAGATTCCATCTTGAAACCTCTTCCTGCACTCGGAAAGAACAGAGCAGACTTGGGTGACCGCAGTTGTTGAAAGGGAGGGTTTGCATGCGCTTTCAGTATTCCGTTTGACCCGGTGGTCTTGTGCTTCGGCCAACCAGGCGTTCCATCCAATCCCTACATCCAATCCCTACAACCATATGATAGTTGTTCCGTCAATGGCAAAAATTTCCGGCCACCACTGCTCTCAAGTTGCACCGCGTCTCAAAACGCCAAGTATCTGGTTGATATGGTGGATTATTCCCGCCATTTTATCGGCAATTTTGCCTCTTCGTAAGATATTTCAACGCTGGCTTGCTGTCCGACCCGCTACCGCGGCCAATTCCTCGGACATGGCCCTCTTGTCAACTGTAGCTCTGGCGCTGCATTCCTGGTTGGAATCGCACTTATTCTAAGTGCCATGCTCATCCACCGTCGTACAGAGGCTGCGCGGACGAGAGCACTGGCGAGTCACTACAGACGGAGTATTTCAAGGCCACGATTCCTTCTGCATCACAACCCATCCAACCCAGCCCAACCTACTCTAACCTCAATATCTTTTGTACTCCTCACAAGGTGTGCACCGTCGACACCTATCTGTCTCTGCCGTCTAACCCGAGGTCTTGCAGATGACCAACCCTGACCTTCGCGTTGACGGTTACCTCTCGTACACCTTCACTCCACAGGTTGCGGAAGTCTATCTGGCATATCTCTTCAAAGTGGACCCAAAGAGAGTGCAGGCTTTCGCTGTTCACAATTGGCCTGGTGCTTTCTTCATCGCAGACCCTCCTATGGACCATTGCCGGCCGCAACACATTGGAAGCGGAAGATATGCCTGGGTTCTGGACTATGCCATTAGGCGTGGTGGTTCTGTCGTACCCCAGCAGCTCTGGTCCCCCCAAGGTCAAGGGGATTGGCGCCGCTACGTCGAACAAGCGCGACTGTATATTCCCGTGTTCTTTGTCAACATGGACGGGAATCTAGGCGTACCGGTCTCGCACGCAGCTGCGGGACAGATGTCGCTGCGCGACGCAAACGAGCCGGCTCCACTTGGTGATAGGACCACAACCAAGATTCGCATCAGCGTTTGTATTATTTTCCGTTGATGCTGCGTTCTGTTCACTTACATTCATGTCGCAGTGGCCCGGGTATACTCCTTCCGAACAGCAGGTGCAACTCAGAGATCAGACACCTACACGGAACCCCGTCACTCTTGAGAGGTTTGTGAAGCACGTGGGAAGCAGGGTGCGACAATTTCTGGCAGTAAGTCTCTGTGGCTGTGAGGGCTGTCAGTTCGGAGATTTAATGGACATTTTCTTAGGACTGCGAGCGCGCTCCTTATGATCCCTACTCGAAGTGGATCGTGGCACCGAATCGCATCACCTTCAATGAAGTCGTACTCATTGGCGTCGTTCAAGTTTCCGCAGGAAGTTGGATGCCTATCCTCCAGTTGATGGATCGAATAATCATGTGAACTGGTTTCAGAAGTAGTTCCGTACCTGTGCTCGCTCTTAATAGTTGTTGGACAGTTTCAGGCACTAATCGTACCTAATATCTTAAATAAATGCTTGGCTTGCCTTAGACTAGAATAAGTTACAATACAATACACCTGTTCCCGTGCTACATTCTTCCGAATGTGTTTCAAACATCGTCGGGTTTAGGTCGTCGATTGCCCCTTAAATGTGAGTGACGTGGTGTCAGTCTAATAAATGGACATGACCATCGGTATCATCATCGTCTTCCGACGTGTGTAGCACTGCCACATACGACGTGAATGATGAATGACCTCGTGTAAGGCGATGACATGACTATGCTCCAGCGCTGTATGGACTACTATACATTATGGCGGTGTAACGTACGTCTGTATCATCCAGCGAATGCGGGTATATAATTACCAAACTTCGTCATCAAATCGCTCCAGCGTGGAAACAGCATCTTCAACGTCTTTCTGAGCCTTCTTTCTCATGTAAAAGATCGGACAATCCTTGCTAGTGCACAAAACATCCTAAAGTCCGGCGGTCATCGTCGTGTTTTGTGAAACGGCCACTTTTTTTCTTCTTTTGGTTCTTACCTGATGAAGAGACCCCTGGCAACGTTGACACTGCGTCCATAGTCTTGCGAATTTTACCTGCGTAAAGGAGGCTACGGTTACCTGAATATCCGTTAGTCGGTGGCTAAAACGGCCAAGAGAATAGTCATACTTGTTTGCGGTATAGCTCATTGATCCTGGGCCTGCAATTGTCGCAGATTGCACCATCTACCGAGGCAATTTGGATGAATTAAGGTCGTGCGATCGGCGGAGTTTGCGATACGCACTGCTGACGCTGTTGTTGGCTCGGAGGGGCGTTTTGCAACCCAAGCAAGTAACCGTCTTCACCGCAAATTTCATAAGTCCACCAACTGTTGGGGTTGCAATCTGGATGGTCCTTGTATGTTCCCCCGAAACTATTTTAAAAGCTTAGAACAGCGATACATCGGCATTCATTAGAGGGATGCAACGCACGTAAAGAGGCAGCCTTTTCCCCTAAAATTGGCTCGAAAATTCGCATCAGTGGTTTCGATAGCTGATTCTCCAAGTAATATTTTGTGTCGACGGGGATGTTATTCTCCAAGACATAGATCGGATCTTCAGACTTCTCGTAGGCGGCAGCACCTGCGGTAAGTAAGTAAAATATCCATAGAAAGGGATTGGGTATTACCTTTGATTCCTTTGACTATTACATATGCCACTCGGTCGCCGAGAGCAGGGGCAGAGCCTTGCGTGGAAAAGATTCAGGATTAATCCCTTATCCTCCAACTGGCACTTACCTGCGTCTCGCTGCTTCATTCTTTCAGCGAGCTCGACGTGAGCTTGCTTGCCAGTGTAGTCTTAATGTCAAACCAGTCGGCGGCTTGTCTCCAAAATGCTACACGATATATGCGCACCGGTTTTTGAGAGTGCTTTGGTGATCACCAACTGTGACATGTCCACTTTGTTCTGCAAGAGATCAGATATGATTTGCTTGGTATAGCTAGCGTAATGAACAATCAGTCGAAAATCACCAATGCCGCGCAAAAAAAACATGTACTCTTCGGCACCCTTCACATCGCGGTCAATCAACATTTTGTGGAGGCAGGTCTCAATGACCGTTTGTACAAGCCGGCAGTTATCACGGCGCACTGTCTGAGGGCCACTATCAGTGTCCGGTCGTACCAGCGCATAGTCATAAACGTACCTCAATGCCTTTAGAGTCCATCTTGTCGTACTTTTCTGGTTTGGTCCAATACAGGCCAGCATAACGTTTCTTGTTGATGAGCAAATAAGGGTAGTAGACCTTTTCGAACTCCAGTTTGATGGGCTTCACGAACTTCTTGGTCACAAATTCCGCCGCTTCGCTGCCTAAACCGGTCACGAGTAAGTCGAACTATCAAAAGGGGGTGTTGCATACCTATCGCCATGACCTTGTCCAAGTCGGTTGGACCGAACCTTACCATCACAGAATCGGTGTCGCCGTATATGACTTCTGCATTATGTGAATGACCGTTAGCGACGCTGTACTCCGCCTCAACTTCCTGGACAAGAAACGGTGCTAAGAAGAATCTCTCCGGGGAATTCAAACAGTACATACCGCCCTCGTCTTCTCGATCATCTGTCGTCCATATGACGTCACACTTGACGAAATGGCTAGGCAAGGAAGTTTTCCGATCGTCGCCCCAGTAAAACCATACACCGAGTTGGCACTGATCTGGATAAAGTGAGCAGATGGTGAAGCGTCATGTTGACGGGGCGACCTACTTTCAGGGCAAGCTGTCGACCATCCAACACAGCACGTTTGAAGGGATCAGTTTCTTTCTTGAGATCAGCCTTGGCGCGTTTGCGCGTACTGATCAAGTCCTCTAATACAGTGGGAAGAAGACCCTTCCGTCGTGACGGGTTTACAAACCAATCTTCGACGATGCATTGAGTAGGTGTAAATTAGGACAGGATGTCATGTACGTACCGTTGTTGGGTGTTTGGATGTAGTCTACATCTTTTTGGAGGTTCAGTCGGTCAATGGTGTTCTTATCTAGTAGTGTTGTATAGCACAAGTTGTGCGCCATCATGATGGACGGGTAGAGAGAGCTAAAATCCAATGTCGCTATCGGGACATCATAATAGCCCTTCTTAGGCTCAATGACTGTGGCGCCTTCGTACTGTTCGTCAGACCCTAGCATACGGTTAGAGAAATGCCAAAAATAATTAAGCATTCATACCTTCGCTCTTGAAAGTAGGGATAACATATCCCTCGTCCATGGCCTTTCGGAAGAGTTGGGATAATACTTTGATCGATTGACCGCGGGACAAGAGGTAGTTAAAAGGCACTCCAGTCACACGTGCCATTTCAGCGTAGTTGATGAAACACATGAGTTTATCCATTAGACGCTGTGGAAGGTAGGCATCCTAGTAGCAGGAGAACGTGTTCGTCACGAGTAAGAGGATGTCTAGGATTGGACAATACCTTCAGACAATATACTGCCAGGCGCCGCCTAGACTCGGGGGTTCCATTCTGCAACTCAGTGATCACAGAGTAGTGTACATCTTCCTTCTGCTCTCCCAGAAATTGCGCGCAAACCGAGTTGAGCGTATAGCTGCGCAATTTATGCTCGCGCTGCATATATTGAAGGACGTCGAGCTGCAGTCGACCTTCTAACGTTGTCTCTTTGGAATCACGCTGTCCGAAAGCTTTTGATGAAAAATGGGCATCCTTGACCTGGCTGCGAACGTCTGTTCCTCGATCAATAGTGTCGCTTCTGCATTTACAAGAGACGCACTCTTCAAACGACCCAAATAAGGAAACTGATCCGCCTTCAAGGCTTTGGCTCGATCGATTAGATATGGAATGTCGAAGTTGGCGATGTTATAACCGATAATAAGGTCAGGGTCGACTTGTTCCACAAAGTCTCTCCATTTCTGGAGCATTTTCGCTTCGCTATCGAAAGATATAACTTGTGACCCGACAATGCTCGAGCAAGTGTTTAGAGTGAACACGTTCCGGATAAACGGGCGGCTTTCTCCTGCGAATGGATTGAGTTTATTTCAGAGTGCAGAGGGAGAACAGAGCCTGACCTTGCCGAGTTACCATGTTTGCGATTTGGATGACGGGGTCAACAGACGCCTCAGGAAACACTCCTTTCCTCCCCGCGCACTCGATATCAAAGCTGAGGATGCGTAATGGAGCAATCCTTGCCCATTCACCCTCCGGCGCGTGTGATATGAGCTGGTCCCATCTGCCCATCGTCTATCAGAACAAGAGATATGCATAAGTATAAGACATACCTGACTAAGAGTTCTATTTGACAAGACGACCTCCTTGCTTTGCCTTTCAAAAGTGTGTATTTACCGGCGGGGATTTCGATCCAATTCATACCCACGATCTGTGCGAGAATTGGACAACGACACGAGAGCTTTTTATTGGACGTACCTTTGTGTCAATCATGAAGCGCAGAGTATACGGGATATTGCTTTCAAAAGTTGTGATAGGACCTGAAAACAGGTTTCTGAAGCTAACCTCTCCATTCTCGAAGGCGCGTGGAAAGGCTGGAAGATAAGAGAAGGAAAGTATCACATAAACAGGTACTCATCTCTGACACGGGGGACAATCCTAGGTTGCGTGACAGTGATCTTCATAAACAGGGCAATCTCGTCACCCAGGTAGCCCCACAAGCTACGTTTCTGGACCAGTTCTATGCTGATTACCCCGCCTACCGATGTCTAAGACAAGATGGTGAACCACATTCTGTCAGCGACAAGGGGCTTCCCAACGCACGTTTAGTTCGTTTACGAACGAGTCAATATCCTCGCTTCTAAAACCCCTCGGCGCAGGTACAAAGAAGTATGGCATGAAGTCTGTGACGCTGGCAAAAACACTGTGCCCCCCCTGGATGAACAGTAAACAATGCAATGGAGAAATGAATGGCTAATCATTAGACAATACCTGTGTCACACCACATATACGAATTCGCGCCCCCGCATGACTGCTATCGTAGGAGTCCTCAATATCCACCTGTTGAAACACTTATTGAATGCCGTTGGCCACAGCCAGGTGCAAAAGGAAGGAGACACCGCACCGATGCTGTCCCTGGATTCAACGATAGGCTGGAGGTAAGGCCGCTCCCATGCATCAGCCCCGCCTTCGGATTCTGACCGTGTCGCATACTGATGAGCAAGGCTTACAGACCACAGGCGGTCACAAGACCCACCAGTGCTCTCTTGCGAATCAAGTTGAATCTTTGCAAGAACCTCGGTGAATGAAGATTGGCTTCCTTGGGACTGTGAAGGTATGGGCAAGAGCTTTTGTTTCTTGGTTACAGGCTCCGATGCTGCGCTACCCATCTTTGCTGGCATCTTTGCGCAAGTGCTCGCGTCAAGTTGCTCGCGTCAATCAAACCACGCGGTGGCTCAGGCGCGCTTCACGTGCTCTTTCTCACACTCATTTAAATTTGGTCACGCTCCTTCGCCGGTCCGGTACAGTACTGGATATTGGATGTTAATACTACTCCCATGGTCGATCTCACTCCCCTTCACTAGCTTCACTAGCGGAATCAAGGCCACTCCCTTACAGGTAGCTCCCTTCTTCTAATTTCTTAGCACACCGGCTGACTAGTGCAATACCCTCACCGTCCCTTTGCTCACGCCCGCTTGGTCTCTCACTTTTTGGCATCCACTCGACGTTGACCATAGTGAAATCCTTTCCCTTCCCCTGCCTGCGACTGTGCCTGAACCCCACATCCCACTGTTCTCCCATCTTGACACAGACATATGTCTTGTTTTTGAGATTCTCACCTCGCCTGGCAGATGCATTTACATCGTGTCCGCGGTGCTAGCGCCAAAGTTGTCCATGTGTCCGGCAATGCAAGCGTGGCTCACCACGATGTGCCATCTTCCTCGAGCCTGGGTCGGAGCAGCAGCAGCACGCCACTCAGTGCGGGGCCACCGTCCTTGGCATTCGCCACCTTCATTTCCCGCTGCGCCCATCTCAGACATCCCTCCCCTGTCCTCCGCAAGCAGGTCCACATCAGCGGCGCGCGCTGGCGCAGCACGTACCAGTCTAAGGCCGGCCTCTTCCTCCTGGAGGGCGTCCCCGTCGGCACTGGCGCCATCATGCGGTTGCACACTCGCGCTCTGCTCGGTGAGGCGAATGCTACACGAAAGGTGGCACACAGCAAAAGCCCCAGTAGGAAGGATAAGGAACGCGAACGAGACGTGGTGTTACTGCCGAGGCTGCCTGTCGACTTCACAGGGTCGGTGTACCCGCTCGCGAGGGAAGAGGACGCAGATACTGATGGCGAGGTCGACGCCGATGAGATTGGGGTTCGCGTGGGAGGCGCGTCGCCGTATGTCAAGCCGCGGGCAGGTGCGTGAATGCCTGGGCCGATCAGCTTGCAAGCGGAGGTGGTTGTGATTTTTGTCGCCGCCCACAGCCGTCACAGCCATCTCTTCCGCCTTCGGGGTCTGACTCTGCGTCGTTTCCGCCGGCGCAGCAATATTGGTGTTTCACTGCGTTCGTGGTGTGACACCTATTTAGGGCGCAGGAATCTTTAATGGAGTCAGGCTTATTATTGGATGCGGTGAGCAACGAGTTGAATGATTCTGAGCAGCTCAGTGGTTATTTAACAAGAATATGAGCAGAACTGACAGTGTCAGCTAACATAACCTTTGCGGTAGTCACGACTATGATGCTCTAGAGTGCAGTGTAATAAGTATCAGATGTAATATCTGAATTCCAACGATCTGTGTGCGCAGACTCAGACTCAAAATCGAAGACACGAACACGACTTGCCGCTTCCCTTACGCTCTACAAACTTCAACTCTCTCTTCAACTTTCTTTCTTCGTTGTTCCCGGCACAACCTGTCTTCCCTTCGTCTCGTCTCTCCGCTGCCCGACTTCGTGCGCTCCTTAACTTAGTCTCTTGTGCTGTCGCAATCCAATTTCCAGAACTTGCATTTCCCATCCCGCCTCTACTTCTACATTCCGACTTGAAACATAGGCTGCAACAACTATCTTTCTTCCTTCAACTATTTTCAATCCACCATCCGCCCACGACATCTTACAATGACCACGTACGACGTATAGTAAAAATACAATCTGAACGGACAGTATCAGGTAAAGTAGCTTTTAATTGTGTCAACGATGCTCTGGAGCGCATCATAAGATGCATCAGATGTAATATCTGGGTTCCAACACATTGCATCTGAAGACCTCAAAGAGTCCAGATCGGCAACACCCATTACCGGCTGACCACCACTGCTCCCCTTGCCTTTCGTGACATAACTCGCCCTCCACTTCTTCCCAATTGCTGAAATAGCGCACAGTCGTTTTACCTGAACCCAATCTCATCGAGGTGTTGGATTACGTGGGAGATGGCGTTTTCACGTCCCGAATCATGGTGAAAGTCAGATGGGGGTTTGGCCTCGAGAAGCAACAGAGGCCGCCCCTCGTGCACAATGGCGTAAGTAACGCTATAGTCGTCATCTGGGCCCCATACCGGACAGACATCATAGCCATCATCCGGAGGGAACCAGTAGTGAAAAATCTTGCTATAAAGGGGGAAAAACTTTGATTTATCACTGGCAGTCTCGTGGTCATCGTTCAATCTAGCAGCCTTATCCAAGATATAGAGGGGGTAGCCGCCGCCACGAAGACGAAGAATCAGCCATATCATGGGGCGAGGGCAATGTGGTATCGTACGTAGATGAAGAGTCGATTCATTTTGTATATTGTAATCAGAGAGAATATGGTCGTCCTCAAGCTGCTTCCCAGCAAAAATAAGCCCTATTAAATATAGTCAATTATGCCACGAAAGTAATGATGCGATGAATTGTGAACATACGTTGCTCATCAGGGGGAATACTATGATGATATAATATGTGAGCAATGATATTCCCCAGACCAGGCAATCTCGAAAAACAGACCTTTCCTTTTCGTAGATTTTATCTTCAAGAATATGGGCAGTTTCAAAGGACTTCACCTCAAGAGCAACCGTCTTTCCACTCAAAGACTTCACGAACACCTGCATTGCGATGGTGGTAGAAACGATGGTAGAATCGGTACTGAAGCCCCTGTCGAACCTCGAACCTCCTCTCCCTGCATTCTTCTATTACCAACCATGGTCACCGCCCAAACAACGTCATAAGTCGCGCTTCTGCGGCTCTCGCCCTCCTCTCCCTTTCCACCTTTGCTCTCATCTCCGGTGTCAGGCCAGCAACAGCATCAGCAGAACCAGCGGAACCACCTAATTTCCTCGGCGCGTTACTAGGTTCGGATCGTGCGGGATGTTCTATCACTGGCACGTCGGCATCAGCAACTCCTTCAACTCGGTCGTCGCGCTCTTTCTCCTTTATCTCGCGCTCCTTGATCTTGTCTTTTAGTCCTTTCCGGCGCACCTTCTTCTTCTCCTCGCGCTCTTCTTCCATCTCATGGCTTAATATACTCGGCACACGACCCGCACCAAACCAGTCCCACCAGTCCGGGTGTGCGCCCGCACTTCGTCTAAAAACGTCGCGTATGGCACGGGAGGAAGCGACGTCGTAGGCCGTGCGGTAACCCACTCTTGCTACTTTGGTCGGCTCTGGGCCATTGTCCTGGTCAGTCACTGGCGCCTCAGAGGGAACGGCAATTGTGGGGTCCGCGTGTGCCTCGTCTAGCAACCACTGTGTAACCTCTTCTTGTCCACATTGAGCGGCATATTGGAGGAGCGTGGATACCTTCTCGCCGGCCCATGGCGGAATTGTTGTGTCGATTCCGCCGAGACCTTCCCCTTCGCGCTCCCAAAAGTCCTTAAGAGCGTCGAGACGACCGTGGAGGACCATATCAATGAGTCTAGCCCACTTTTCACGAAGGAGCTCTTCTTCTTTGGATAACTTCGGCTCCTTTACCTTTGTCGCAGGAGGTGCAGGGACAGGGGCTTGGACTTTGGGCTTAGGCTTCGGGAGAGAAGCAAGGTAGGCTTCGTCTTGCTCTCTTAATGCCTCCTCGGTGAGATGCGTGAGCTTCACCCTTGTCAATTCAAGGAGGCAACGTTCCAGCTCCGACTGAGTCTGCACGAGGTATGAGAAGGCGCCGTAGAGGTTACTGCCTTAGCTTACCGGCCTGCGAGTGGGAAAAGGGAACGTCCGCAGTCGTTCGTCGCCTAAGTTTACTAGTGAATAGTGGCCTCAACTTGCTGCTGAAGACCCACCCTTAGCTATCACGGCGCCATCATAACCAAGGAATACCCTTCGGTTCGAGGCACTTGCGCGAATCCATATCCGCTCACACTGATCGATCTCGTCCACCCATTCGGAGAGAAGATCACGGATATCCTAAAAGAAGGTGAGATCGATACGCCAGACACAAACGACATACACACATCCCGGAGAGCCTGCTCGCCATATCGTCGAAGCTGGGCACCCGCGCTCTTGGCAGGCCCTTTGGCATTGTCATTGACAGATTGAGAGCCTCCCTGCTTCCGACGGGCTGCGAGATGTTATACCTATGAGATGACGCAGCATAGATCACACATACTGGTGTAACGGTGGAATGTTTTATGTAGCAGAACTTCTGTATCGGGTTTCGGCATTTTGAGCCTCTTTTGTTTTGCGGATTTGAGGTCATCTTCATCGACTTCCGGTTTACCGACTCGAACGACGGCTCCCGCGAAGTGCCCTCCAGCTGTCATGAACATCGCCCACTTCCGTCCTTCTCGGCCGCTACTCATCTGCATCGACTTGAGCTCATCTACGTACGATTCTGGGTCTAACTCGAGGGGGAAAAGCGCCCTGTAAACCCCTATTTGTGTGGCGGGTGGTGAATGAAACCATGTTAAAGGAGATCGAGGGACGGTTGGACTCGTATCAGACGGAGAAGCGGGGCGCGACGAAACTTTGATTCTCTGAATGAGGTTACCAACGGCATCAGATTTATCCGAGTCCGCATCGTCTGTGTCGGAAGCGGAGCCAGATATAGAGTCTTCAAGGCCTGAGAATGTGCGGTTGAAGGCAGTGCCATGCCGAACACCGAGTGGAAGGACGTACTGTCCACAAGCTTTGCGAAATCCACTTCTGAAATGGGATTCCCTCCACGAAGGCGGACCTTTACATTGTAGCGATGCCAATCTGAGCGGAAGTGGGTGCGTTGCTCTTCGACATCTAGGAACTTTGCACCAAGACAAATATTACACGCTCTCGCTCCACTAACAGGTGCGGTCTGAGGCTGGGGTGAAAGGTCCTCTTTTTCCGGTATGCCTGTGGTCTTATGTGAGAGATAACTCCGGAGAGTAATGTTTTCAAGGAGCAAGGGAGGGAGGGAGAAAGCGTGCATGGACGGAGAGAGGAAATGTGTGCCAGTGTAGGACGCGAGTCAGAGCAGAATCTAATCACTGTGGAGATTGCCGGTCATACTATAATTAGCAACTGGAACTCCCAACTCGCACGTGTCCATTGAACTCATGGCTTCCCAAGACTTTTCAGATCGTCCTCTAAAAAAGCTTGTCCTGTTCGACGTAGATGGTACACTCACGCCAGCTCGTCAGGTATACTTCTTCCCGGTTTTACCGTCCCGTGCATTAATTGGGCACAAAGTCAGTGTCGCCTGAAATGCTCCAGTTGTTGAAGGAGCTCAGAAAGAAAGTCGTGATCGGTTTCGTCGGTGGCTCAGATCTTGTGAAGATTACAGAGCAACTTACACTCTCTGGAAATATCGGTCAGTCCAAAAGCTGGCTGCGTTTGGGGTTAGATGTCTAAGTGGCGAACGCGGAACACAGTCCTCGATGATTTCGATTTTGCATTCGCAGAGAATGGGCTCACTGCATATAGACTGGGCAAACAACTCGAGTCGCAGTCGTTCATCAAGTTTGTCGGAGAAGAACGCTATAAAAAGCTTGTCAACTTCGTCCTGCATTACGTGGCGGACTTGGACATCCCGATTAAGCGGCACGCTCACGCCTAGTTCTCCAAGTAGTCACCAGCCTGACTGATCTGATTAGTGGCACTTTTGTCGAGTTCCGAAACGGTATGATTAACGTTAGTCCTATCGGACGTAACGCGACGTGCGCCTATGTGTTCCTCATCGCGCACGCGACCGTCTAACCAGCAGCTCCATTTAGCATTCTAGAACGTCACGAATTCGAGGCCTATGATAAGGTTCAACGTCATTGCTACGTCTCTTGACACTGAGCTTATAGCCTTTCAGGTCCATGGAGTGCGAGCAGCCTTTGTCAAGGTCTTGCAGGAGAGGTTTGCGGACTATGGCCTAACCTTTTCCATTGGTGGTCAAATATCTTTTGACATTTTCCCTAATGGCTGGGACAAGACATATGCGCTCGGGCATGTCGAGAAAGAAGGCTTTGAGGAGATATATTTCTTTGGAGACAAGACGTTCAAGGCACGGGGTTTCCTCTACGAATGCGTTTCTTGTCTCATTGGACTTCCTAGGGTGGGAACGATTACGAGATCTTCACAGACTCGCGGACGGTTGGACACTCAGTTACAAGTCCCGGGGATACCGCTAAGGTCCTGAG
This sequence comes from Lactarius trivialis, assembly GCA_003315845.1. NCBI lineage: Eukaryota > Fungi > Basidiomycota > Agaricomycetes > Russulales > Russulaceae > Lactarius > Lactarius trivialis. The sequence goes on from QFDV01002607.1 coordinate 15,937, forward strand.
GGACATCTTCTTTTGAGCGTTGCCACGTTCACATTTTAGAACATCTCTACGGGGACAGGCGAGGTTCAGCTGGGCAACATGTGTTAAGGCTTAGCCACCTGAATTTACACGTTATAGAAGTGAAAGGACTGTAGACAAGACGAATAAACCCTCGCACGACCTTGTAACCATGTTTGTCGAAGGCGAGTTATACCCTGCTACACATTCACGGACAAGACTTCAACGTCACGCTGCTGCATGGCATCAGAAATCCAGGGATTCACAGCACCGCGAGCAAGTAGCTCTTCCCTAGAAAGTCTCGATGCACCCTCGATGCGCCGCAAACATGACTAAAGAGTTCGGTCGTACGGCCACGATTGATCTAGTTGCATGGCACAGTAAATAAATTCTGCTCACCGGCGCGCCGCACATGCAATCAAAGGGCTGGTCCATCAACCATTCGGTGCTCGGATAGAAGAATGTCACTGGTGGTCGTACACGACTTGTCAAACGGCGATGGACTGGTCATGATTGCTTACGGGGCTCTTCGATCGCAATTCGCTTGAGAGCGTATACGTGCCATTTCGATTGATCAGGAGAAGATAGATCAAACGCGATGTTCGGATCGCACGAGTGATTGACTGCAGCGGTGTGAAGCATGCTAGTGATGAGCGCAGGTCACAGATACAGCGACCGTCCTCTCATCACACACCATAGCGCAGATCTGAATTCAGACTAACGTGGTCGTCGGCCCCGCGGCCACATTGGAGGGTTGCATACGACCGAGACCCTTTTGTCAGACCTGTCAAGTGAGCGATGACTTCCCCAGCCTCGAAGCCCTATGAGAGCAGAGCAGTCAGGAACCCAGACAACGCAGTGTTCACAAGGCCACACTCTGCATGCAATCAGCGCCGAACAACAATTACCCGGCTTGAAATCAACCTGGAAGAGACCAGGATGGGATGGCACGTAAGATTCCTTTTCTGACATGGAATTCATATGTCACGTGAGTATGGCGGCTAGCTATAAGGCAAATTCCGAAACCTTAAAGTTGTGTTCATCATCAACGAACAAGATACCACCACTCATCTACCGACCACTGTTACGCAATGGCTCCTACAAAAAAATCTAAGGCCGCAAAGTCCACAGAGTCCATCGCGGCACGCCTTGCACTCGTCGTCAAGTCGGGCAAGTACAGCCTCGGCTACAAATCTGCCCTCAAGCAAATGCGTAATGGCAAAGGTTCGTCCAGTTCCACCATGCTACGCCTGGGACTGGAGCCAGAGGCTGAGAAGGTCCCTATGCTGACTTCGTCTCCCTTCCCATGTCCCTCTCTTCATCATTGTAGCCAAGCTGGTATTGATTGCAGGCAACTGCCCTCCGCTGCGCAAATCTGAGATTGAGTACTACGCCATGTTGTCAAAGACGACCGTCCATCACTTCGCGGGAACCAATGTCGCCTTAGGCACTGCTGCGGGCAAGCTCTTCCGTGTCGGGTATGTGCTTTTACGGTTCGCAGTTTAACTGGATGTTGAAGGCACGACAAATTTGTAGTGTTATGACAGTCTCCGATCAGGGAGACAGTGACCTGCTCAGTGTTGCCGAGAGTGCCGCAGCATAAAAGATGTCATCAGTATTTGCATCGTTTGTATGATCTTCAGCATTTGCAATGATTAGGCATCATGACACTTCGTCGGCCTCAAGTCTTTCACGAAGGAGCACAACATTATCATCATCGAGATACGCCGAGGCGTTATGATTACCCCACCGTACATGCAAGTAAGAGTCCGACCGACGGTGCAATAATCAGAAAAGGGATGCGGACATCTCGAGCACCGCTTTAGGTCCTTTCTCGGCGTAATCCGCTTTTGAGATGAAATTTTTGCCGTCGTGGAAAGTGACCTGCAGAGACACGTTTAACTCGCGCGATGATCGCAAATTGAAACAGACGTGCCTTGGCCACGATGCTTGAACCAAGGAACGCCGCAAGCCCATCGCCCTTCTCCCGATATTCTGCGAAGTATTCGGGGACCTTGACAATGCGAACCTGCTTCGGTTGTACCTCATTGTGCTGATCGGCATTGCTTAGAATAAACGAGGAAAGATGGGTCTGCAGCGCCGGGGCGACGCCTCAATTCCGCGGCTGAGCGACAACGTAAAAGGACAAAAAAAAAGGGCAGGCAGCAACTTACCCTTGACGCGGGCCGTGACATCACCAGTCACCATCAATCCATACCAGACGTATTGTCGTTGTTCCACGTCTGTAAGCCTGACAGCGTGGCCGACCGCATCCTGCAATGTCATCGGCAAGCCCACTCCTTCGGGGCTTGCATGTTCGTTAGGCGCTGGCCCTTCTCCAATAGTTTGTAAACCCGAGTCGAACAAAGGCTCGCAGAAGCGATGACGTTCCTTGCCCAGAGTGATCTCCTTTCCGCGAAATTCGACCGTGATTAAATCGAGTGCCTCGATCTCCTTTGCACGTGCCTGCTCCGCTGCGCTCGCCTTGGCCGTAGCGCGGCGTTTCATCCCGCTCTCAATGACGGCCTTCTCCTTGCCCGCGACCAGCACCGCTGCGATATCCGTCACGCCCTCGTCCTCCGGTTCGCGCACCGCGATACCAGCGACGGGGACACGCACCAGCCCTTCTTGCCACACCTGGCGCGCGAGCGCGCGCAGAGCCGCGGACTGCTCTTCGGGCGGGATGGCCAGCTCGGCGAGCGCGGCGGTGACGGACGTGTTGTTCCGAAAGAGGTGCGCGAGGAAACGCTCGCAGTTGCGCACCCCGACGCACGCGGTCGTATGGGCGCTGGGGATGGGAAGCCCGTCGTAGATGGGGGTGATGTCGGTGAGGGTGTCGCCGATGTCGACGACGATGCCGGAGAGCGCGCCTGCGGCGTAGAGCTGCGCCATGGAACGGTCGAGGATGCTGAAGGCGGCGACGTTGAAACGCTCGAAAAAGATCTGTCCTATGCGTTCGTAGGTGTCGCGCGGGTGGTCCGGGAAGATGGAGAGCAGGACGGGCGACTCGTTTTGGACGCGCCGGAGCTGGAGCCCGGTGAAGAGGACGTATTTCCTGTGGTGTGGTTGGATGTATTTATCTCCATGAGAGACGCGAGCAGTAGGAAGGGGCAGGGAATAAGAGGGCCGTCCGTGGCACGTACCAAAGAGCCTCTGCCTGCATATAATCTTTAATTTCCCCGTCGGCGAAAGGCCACGAGACGACAATGTCCAGCCCCGCCGCGAGCGCATCGTCCAGTTGGGGACCGACGAGGTAGTCTGTGACTTTGAGGTTTTGAGATTGGGGTACGGCAGACGCAGCGCGGCTATTGGCCACCGACAGGCCAGCTTCTGCTGACCCCCCGGCGGTCAGTCTTGCGCCATAGGTTCCTTCGGAAAGCGCGTGTTGTGCGCGTAAGCCCACGCGAGCCTGGATTTCCTGCAATATAAATTGTCGTTAGAACAATTGAGGGAAAAAGGCGGCCTGTGGGGTGCTGACGACTGAGAAAGAGCGGAGAAGCTCGTGTAGTCCAAGACCCGCGCGAATGGCGGTCCTGCTCGTCTCGATGATAATGACGCTCGAGTCGCGAAAGCCGAGGTTGCTCATGGCTCAACGCGACCGACGGATGATGAGCCGGTGACCGACTCAGGGTTAGGGTTTATTTTGGGTTGGAGTACACAAGTGTCAACACGCCGCCATAGCGGGAACACATTCTTGGCGAAAACTTATACCGTGACTAAGGCTAGGTTCTCATCCGATGGCACAGCACACGCAGGGGTTGGACAGAATCTTATCGAATACAAGTGAATCACCGAATCCGTAAACGAAGTCGCATTGCAGTACCGAAGGGGGTACATCGTACGTCAATGTAGCACCAGTGGACGAAAATGGGGAAAGATTGAGCGTATGATAGAAGGTGTCGCAGGTGAGCGCATGGCTGTGAGCGCCGATGATGCAAGATTCGCGCATCGGAAATTTTATAAGTCCGATTACGCCATAGAAATCGAAGTCGCTTTTGCGTGACAAATAACCTTGCACATCTTACCGCGGTCTTTGGGGCCTTTGAGGCTCGAGGGGACCGAGTGTTGGGCGTTGTGATCTTGCCAACGCTTACGGTCCAGTCAGAAATGAGTTCGTGAAGTAGAACGAGGATAAAGTCGATGGCGACAAAGACAGGGGATGCATGAGGCAAGGACCCCAGCTCGGAACGACCTATGGCAATAACTTCGCTGATATGACGGATGAGGGCATGCCTTCTCGTACACATATGGCGCGCGTATAACCCTTACAAAATGATGTCGCAAAGTTAAAAAAACGATTGTGCCTGTGACGTAGCGGAGTTAAAGCTCATAAATGACGAACCATAGATAAGAATGACAATGATGTACTGTAGGCACTGAGGATTGCAAAGTAGACATACTGTAACTCAATGAAAGAAATCGGCGGAAAAGAAACTCAGCGGCAAGAAGGTGGTAGCCAAGTGTGCCAAGAGATTCGGAATATACGTAGACTTCGATTGAGTGGGCCAGTAGCCAAAATTCTTATAGCCAAGAATGTGTAATCCTGAGAGAAGGAACGCGCGACAAAGGATGAACACGAGGAGAGCCTAACAAGGAATAGAGAGTGCGCTATTCACACACGTTGAAGAACGGATACGTACGAGTGAGATGATTTAGTGAGGCAACACACGAGGACGCACCAAAACGTGGAACTTAGTATTTGTTCGTGGCATGCCGTGTTGACTGATTGAGGGTTCCGGCCCGGGAAAATTAAGGCAAACGAAGAAGACTGAGCCAATCTCGCGGGGTAACCGCCCCGCTCCTTTTATACTTGGTACTTGTAACTACAGCGCAGTATACACCCTCTCGTGTCCTTTCCCCTCATGTCCATTTCCCTTTGTTAACAAATCATCCTTTCGATGTCTCCCATCCCAGCTGCATCTCCTCGTCCCATTCTCAAACGCTCCTCTCAATCCCAACCAGACAACCCCACAGACGACAAACTCTCCCCTCTCCACATACCGAGGCAGTGCCCCAACACCGTCCACTTCCCACCTTCCCCAATCCTCGCTCGTACCTTCTCAGCCTATTCCTCGTCCACTTATGACAGATCCCCCATTGTCGTTCTCCCCAATATCTGTGCTCTCCCGGCTCGAGGTTGCCCCGGTCGGACCTATCTCCCCGGTTGCACAGTGCCAATTTCCCCCAGTACCTCTCCTGACTCACATGCCCATAAATCATCCGCTCTGAAGGCCAAGGGTACACACATGCACCCACGTCGCGCTCTCAGTTTTGGGCTTGTACCCGAACCCACCCCTGACTGTGCCACTGGCCCATTGGCTGTGTTACCTCCGCCACTCGTACCTGATGTATCATCAGAATCGGACGAGTCAGACGGACTCACCTACTCTCCTTCATGTTTGGATGCGAGTGCAACCGCCACCAGTTCACTCTCATTGCCGGTTGCCCCTCTCTCGAACCTCAATATTGGCAAGGGCATCATGCTTCACTCTCCAGAATCTCCGGACGAGGAAGAGTATCAATATTATACGTACGAAGAGGAGAAACGTCGACGCCGCAGGCGTGATCGTGGCAAGGGTGGTCGAGAACAAAGCCCTCGGCAACGTACTCGAGGGCACGACCAGGGTACCCGCGACCTCGAGCGGAAAACCGACGGTATTCTCGGAGAGGAGCTAGAAGAGGACGATGAAGTCGAAGATGATATAGCTGAGTGTCGGTACAAGTCGTTTTATTCGGGGACCACCCTTCGTGGTTGCGGGTTGGACACGAACGATGATACCTGCCTTGGGGGCTTCTAAGCGCCATCCCATACGCTAGCCTCATTCTTGTACAGTATTCCTTTTTATTATTTCACTTTTGCATAATTATTGGGTATTTCCCATTCCAACCGCCGTACCACATAGACTGGCGTTTGCATACATTCCCTCAACCAATACCACAACATTTTATTTTATGGAAAGGACATTTGAAAACGCTCTCTTGGTAGTACCTTCAATCGCAACACCATATTTGGATGGTCGAATAGACCTTGTATAACCCCACGTAATGATCCGTTGTAACCCCTAATATCGGGCTTCTATGCGACCAATTACGCATGAAGGTCTGAGCTTCGACTTCGACATCTGAAGTAGCATTCCCTCTGCCCACTCGAGCTGGGAAAGATCTCGGACTCAGCCTTATATGGCCCCGCGCATCCCAATCAAGGACCAGAGTCCGGCGGTGGGGCGCTAACAGCGGACACCATGAAGGCGCAGGTGGAAGTATGCCGAGGGCTGCGCCCTTGTATGTTGAATGCGTGCTTTCCCTAAGGTTCGTCAACCATCATCATCCCGCCATCGCGATTGAAGATATGAAATTGGCCGTCGCGGGCTTGTCGCGCGTGAGGACGGTCATGCCAAGTGGGATGATATGCGGCTTGGTACTTGGCTTGGCGATGCGAAAGGCGTCGCCTGTGACCGTGGTTCGCTTACAGTGCCGAGGCACACCGCACCGACGCTCCCAAAGAGCGTGATCGGGCTATGACTGGGCTATGATAGCGTGGCTTGGCTCGTGGTGTCCTATTTTTGGACCTTGCACATGCCAGTGGGTTTAAAGACCCCGTCTCGTCTGTGCTTCGACGACGCAGAAGCGGAACAGTCCGAATGACAGACGGTGGGAAGGGATACCGCTCGCCACTCTGCGCGAGGGCTCGCGCAGTCTAGAGCGCGCCTCTGGAAACCTTCTGGAAACCTCACCCAGAAGTTACCACGCTACGCACAAGAGACATCTACCCTCTAAACCCTCCAATGTCGGCTTTAACTTAAGGTAGGCCAACACGCGGTCTCAGCCTGGGTAGAAACTCGTTCTCGAATACAGCACACCGATTTGGTCTTAACAGAACGGGCATAGCAGTTCAACTCAGTTCGACTCGAGGCTGCGGTCGGCTGGCTGGGTTTCGTCATTCACGACAAGGCGCGCTCGGTAGGTACTCGGAATTCGGAATGTACTGCACTGTATTTGGTCCGACGTACTTAGGTCTGACCCTCAAAATTCGCGCAATTATATACCGCATTACATTTACAGCCACTGGTCTCATGGCTGAGGCATCGCATTCATTCATCAAAATCTTGAGCTGAAGATTTGGCGTCCAGTTACCGCAGCGGAACCAGGGATGGTGCCAATAATCCTAATAATGAGTGCCATCGATTCTGTCATACCGGCGGTCCCTCCAGCGCTGAGGATTTTGTGTTTGGCAATGACTTCTGACGCGAGAAGCAATGGCACGGCTCAACTGCTACCCATAGTTGTCTTTCTTCCGAGCCGAGCCAGCTTTCGTGCGGATCGATGGGCTCGTACCGGCCCTCACTGGCAGCGGCTTCCAAATACAGTCTCAAATCGACGTTCTTCGTGGGTTCGGGCGAAGGAAATAGGCATCTGTAAATCCGAGTCAACCTCTTTACCATAATGTCTCGAGTCATTCCCGTTCTGGGGAGCCCACAGCACCTGGGAAACGACTTTTCCGTGGCTTCAACCCCAAGCAGGAACCCGTTGCAGTCCGACATTGGCGATTGGGGACTTCCCAGACAACGAAGATCACGCTGGGGCTGCGTTCTTGTTCGGGTGGGAGGAGTTGGAGATGTACTCACCCGCCAAGGATTTGAACGCCGTCTAGGGAGGAACGGGACTTCAAGTGGGTCACTCACCGAACCAGTGAGCGCGGTATGTGAGTGGGATGTCGCTTTGTCTGACTAAGTGACCGACAGGATGGATCTGCGACAGCGAGTATCGTACAGTAGAAAGGTTCCAGGCCCGTCGTGGGGGCGTTTGGACGATTCTTGGGTAACTAGGAAAGTTGCTGGAACATCTGAGTCACTTAGATATGGGGACGGTCACCCTTTCAAGAGGTCTTACCTCCGCTTACCGCAACCTGGGAATTGCTTCCTCGGTGCTGGGCGTAGACATGGGCGTTTACGACAGGCGCGCGAGAGCTTTCGAGAATTCAAATGCCGAGAAAGCTTAGATCGTACGAATGTTCCTTTGAAGCGTGGAGAATAAACTCGGAAAGTTCCTACGCTGGGGGTCGACTTACCAACGAGGCTGCCGCAAGACCGTGACAGAACCCGTTTAAGATTTCAATGACGTCGTCCGCAGCTCTACTGCCCCTTGTCGTGGTGCCAGAGAACCAAGTGCAGCGAGGGTGTGTACCTGAATCTAGGCCAGATGGTGGTGGAGAGATGGACTTGGACCTCGTGGGTCCAATATGACTTTGTGATCATCAAGCCACCGGTCACCCATCATCGATCATCATGGACTCTTTTTGACATGCATGTATGCTTGTGCCAAGTTCAGCTACTACAACCGCCCGTGACTGACACTGACTAGCCAATTCACCTAACTGGTATAAGCGCTCTTAGTACCGTGACCTACTAAGTTCGACATTTTACCGCCAGGCGCCATGATTTTCTGATGGCATCCGTTTTTTAAAATAACGCAGTGGTCTGAACCATCGAGGTCAAGAGTTTTAGTACAATTTGTCAACTGCCAAGTACCAGGTTCTTCTGCGGATCGATCGACGAAGACTAGCCTGCCAAGACTGCGCCGAAGGCGAAGGCGTATGTTGTGCTAAAGTAGCAGCTTCACTAGCAGATGCGGTGGCGGTAGTCTTTTAGGGTTAACTGCTTTTAAATGCCAACACGTAAGGGAAATGACATGACGCCAAAACGGTGAGGGGTCCACCAACTCGAGCTGTATCTTGTATATCTCATGCGAGGAAGAGCCATCATGTCGGTAGAGCTGGCCAAGGAAGTTGGCACCGGCCACGCGTCGTTGCTGGCCTCGACATTGGCGTTCCTTTGAGCGAGGGCGGCAGCAACATCGCCCGAGTAGTCGACGGTGTTGGCGGTATCAGGAAAAAAGGAAGGAAAAGTTCGAGTCAATGTGATTAGGGGCTTGGGATTTCACTGGATCGATTGGGCGGAACGTGGTTGATTTGATTCCCAGGGACTCGAGATTCATACTGTCAAGCTCGTCCTCCATCTGGTTCTCCATGGTCTGAGAAGTCTAGGGGTTAGTACTGCCGGAAGATAGTATCTAAAACCAACTGACTTGAAGTAGAATGAGTGTAGAATGTTGCCGAAAAACCGTGAAGCTTGAAGAGGTGTTGTGCGTTCGGGGGAAAGTCCTAAAACCCGTCTAGGTGTAGGCTACAGCCATCTCTTCCTAAAAACAACTGAATTGAAGTGATCCACTGGCATGATGCAACATCCATCACTGGCATGTTTCGAGCATGCCAGTGTCCGAGCCTCGTTAGCATTCAAGTTGTGCATAGCACGACACAGCCACAACTTACAGTGCTGCAAACACACATCGCCATCACGATCCTTCGTATGTTTCTGGGCTTTTAAATTCAAGTTTCAGTACCATATTTAGTGCCGCACACGTTAGCCCTCACGGCATTTAATTTTTCGTCTACACAGCAATCTGTTGGACATGTCAGCGTGTCAGTAGCCGAGTATATCGCTCACCATGCCCCAAACCTTTTTGATGGGCGCGTCTTCCATATTAAAATACGCTAGCGATAGCTGCCCCATTAATCCCCCTTAGACACTCCCCAAAGTGATCTAGAGTCTTTGAGACTGCCGCAGGCCCGGAGGTCATAATCTCGTGGATCTCCCAATAGACCCTTACCCGACACCAGCAACACGAATCGTCACCCAACCCGTTACCACAACAATGGGACTCGGATACCGTAGACAAGGTACATCTTCCGTGAAGTGCTTGCGCCTCTGGCTAACTTTTTCCCAATCTCGACAAGCGATGACCGGAAAGCTTTCCGGCGAATTGCTCCTGAACATATTTCTACACTGCCTGGACGCCTCTCCACAGTTCTGGACTACGCTCGTGCACGTATGCCAAGACTGGCGACATATCGTATTCACATCACCTCGCACCCTACGTCTTCGACTCTACTGTAAACATGGAACGCCGGTCTTGAAGACTCTAGGTTGCTGGCCAGTCTTACCTATCGTCGTACAGTACGGGGGATCTCCAGCTCTCGCTTCTCCTTCTCCCGAGGACGAGGAAAACGTCGTGGCCGCACTGAAGCAGTCTGATCGTGTATGTTCCATTAGCCTCACCATCACAAGTTCGCTCCTTCCAAAGTTTTCCCCCCTCCCAGAGCCGTTTTCGGATCTGGAAGACCTTGTTCTTCTATCTCAAAATCCCATGGGGGTGGCGCTTCCCAGCACATTCAAGTGGGGCTCACGCCTCAATCGTCTCCACTTGACTGGGTTTGCGCTCCCCGCACTACCTCTGCTTCTTTCGCCCTCCCTCGACCTGGTCGATCTTCAGCTCCATGAAGTTCCCAGCGTTGGGTACTTCTCACCAGAAGTATTCGCGAGTGCGTTGTCCGGGATGACCCAACTCCAATCTGTTTCGCTCCATTTCCTTTCTCCCGCCTCCCGCCCTAGTCACATTGGCCTATCTCCATCACCTGGGCAACGCGTTGTTCTTCCCGCTCTTACCCACCTCAAATTTCGAGGAACTAGCGAGTACTTAAATGGCCTTGTGACCAGAATCGATGCACCTGGTCTTGTGGGTATCGAAGTCAGATTATTCAACCAGCTCATCTTCCACCTTTCACAGCTGGGTCAATTCATCGACCAGATAGGAACTCAGAAGTCATATCGTCGGGCCGATATTGTATTTTCTGGACGTGCCGTTTCTATCACCTTTATTCGGCCAGATGCCCATACACATCTTACATTGCAAATATCCTGCGAGCAGTTAGACTGGCAGTTGTCCTCTATGGCTCAAATTTGCGATCATTTTCTCCCTTTCCTATCCAGTGTACAAGATCTAGGTATCGATACGACCCAACGATCAAATGAGAGGGATGACGTGGATGGTGAACAGTGGCTGGGGCTTATCTGTGCATTCGACGGCGCCGAAGACCTCAGGCTTCGTGTGACTGGCGAGCTTGCGACAGACATCTTGCGTACTTTGTGTCCAGTCGACGGGGAGCACACAATTGTGCTTCCTTCCCTTCGTAATCTTCATATACCGGAGCTTGTGTTGATACATAGGCCAATGCGGGAAGTCGTACAGTCATTCACCACCTCGCGACGATTCTTTGGCCATCCTGTGGTGACAATACCATCTCCGGATCCAGAGCATTTCATTCCTATTAGCCAATACCAACGAGGCCCCATGATACCACAGAAGCGGTACAAACCCCACACCTCGATCGACAGACGTCGCTATGTTGATGAAGTCGACCTGGACCCATCAATCCATTTCTGCATGCAAAAACCTGACGAGGAAGGCATTCCGTTGAAGGACGCGATGCATGGTCGTTTCGCACGCCTAATTTCACGCGATGATCCCATGTTCCAAGAGCGTGGCCGGTCCATCTCAGTTCGTATCAACGTAAGTTATACTCGCCACAGCCCGTGAGCCGGTCCTGATGCCATGCAATACCAGTGGCCAGGTTATCAACCCTGGAGTCGTCAAATCTCTACTACAGATTTCCGCAATCCCCCTGGGCCCATCACGCGTGCGAAACTAGCGAAGAACGTCGCAAAGTCCGTTGCTCGCTTCATTTCTGTGGGTGTCATTTTTCGAGTCATTATGAGTAAATCGGTTTCTCACGGGTTACCTACCTCAGGAACACAAAGACCGCCCAATGGAAGAGGACGGTGACCCGGCTTGGCTTGTCGGGCCCGAGAAGATCGATGTATTCGACCTTGTGCTCGTGAGACTTGATCATGTTTCCAAGGGTGCTTGGCAAGCGCAGCTTCAACTCATCCGGCCCCGCTCATGAGTGCATGAGTACTCGTGACACCTGTATCTCTCCTTTCACTTTCTTTTCTTGGAGTACCACGCATCAAGATCTTGCGGGCTCTTTTCATCATCTTTTCGCCCACCCGACAATTGCTCGTGACTTACGACTCATACGACTTGCTGTCGCCCGACGTTTCTGTACCTTGACTTGTAGCTGTTCTCCGAACGTCGACTGTTTCATTGTACATCTTTGGTAACGAACTAGAGAAAGAACATTCATATCTTACCAATACTACTTGGCGATAGGTTCTGACGTGAAAGCCAAAATTGCGGTCAAGTATGATCTCGTGTCGAATTGGCCCAGACCCACGGGGAGGAAAGCATCTACTGATCTTGAAGCTCTCAGTAGGGGGTCTCATCTCGGGTTTGGATCTGACGCTCGAAAATAGTGGCACTGCTACTAGTAGAGTGCACCGAGGTTCTTTGCAATGGCACGGGTCGACTGCTACCCATTGAAATTCGTTGTCTTTCGTCCGAGTCGAGCCAGCTTTCGTGCATCGCTAAGGGCTCGTACTGGCCATCAACGGCTTCCAAGGACAGTCCCAAATCAACGTTCGAAAGAAATGGTCAATCTCCTCTTGTCTCGAACCACGGAGTCGTTCCTGTGCTGGCGAGCCCACATCATTTAGTGAACGACCTTCCCGTGCTTTCGACGGCCATTCGTACTCTCGGACCCCGCCAAGGAACCGTGACCACTGGCATTTGCGACCTACATCGGGAGGTCCGTTGCAATTCCTACAAAGTACTAGGCGCCAACGGGGATGATTGTATCCCAGGTACGTTCGTGATCATCAAGTCGCCATGCACCATGCATCGCAATTATATGGCATTTAAGGTAGCTAGGTGGGTAGGAAGGAACGGTGACTTGCCCAAGCGAGATATACTGCCACGAGCCAGTCACTCTATTGTGAGAGAATGCGGTTGCCTTCCAGGTACTTATCTGCCTTCCCGAGCATCCATATAGTAAACGAGAATTTGAAGTTTGGATATGAAATTGCGCAAGTTTTATTGAAGATGCCTTCGATAGCCTCCTGTGGCCATGAGCCGTCCTGGAAATTTCCATTATGAGAATAATACGATGAGAGGTTCAAAGCCACGAACTGGGAGTTGGCGAGACATGACTAATGCCACGGCCTTTGCAATAGGCTCCGTATGTGGATACTTCGCGTACATGAGTGCCATCGCTGCCCAGGACGTTTGTACGACCTGGGTGTTCTCATGCTCGATCCATACGCAGGCCTCGCACGTCTACCCCAAATATTCAGCTTCGTCCGAGTTATGTAACATGTAACGGACCTTGTAGCTCTCGCCCCACCCACCATCTGCCCTTTGCTTGCTTACGAGAAAGTCGCATGCCCGACGAGCATACTCACTTGTCTCGTATGTCTCACCCACGAGCGAAAGACTCTCCAGAGCGAACATTGTGGCGTAGGTAAAGCAGATACCCCAAGACCCCACCCAGCCGCCTTCAGGTCGCTGAATGGCGTGCAAAAACGTTATAGCACGCTGTATTGTTTCGCTGTCGCGGGGCACGATTGTGTTAACATAAAAAGACGCATATGCAATTGTCAGCATATGGGGCTCACGCAATTTCCTTTGCTCGATAGTTGGGGTGGTGCTTTCGGAAGATGGAAAGAGAGGTAATCACTGAAGTCGTGCATTCCGGATACTCGTATTCAATCATGATGTTTCCTACTCGATTTAGCGAGGAAACCGTAGTGGTTAAAAGAATTTACTCACCAAAGACTTCTGCAGGATTCAACAACTCGAGCCAGCTAGGGCCCCGCACGAGCTCGTAGCTTGCAAATCCACCATCGCGATTTTGCATTGTCAGCAGGGTATCGACGGCATCGAATAAGCGGTCGTCAGAAACGAGGGTAGGCATAAAGCTATTGCAGTATTATCACCTATAAGGGAGTAATCCGAGCAAAGGACTTACTCAAGTTGGGTCTGCAAGTACAAAACAGACTTCAGTCCTTCTCCCGTGCAATCGCTTACTGTATATCCTTGCTCCTTAGTACTAAACGGCCATGCACCCTTCGTACGGTGTCGATTTGAAACCTCAAAATGTTTCGGGTTCTCGCGGATTTGACAACGGTCAAGCCACTGGAGGGCCTTGATCAGACTCTCCTGATTGTTTTCATCACTAGCGAGCCCCGTCTCCACTAGAGCCTGAGTGATGAAGCCGATGTCCCACAGCTGGCTGCCGTTTGTACCGCACATCATCATACCCTCCGAAGCGAGCCACATGAAGTCGCGACGCTTGTCGTCGTGCCGCTTGTAGGCTTCGCTCTCTGGGCCTTCAACGTGATAGCGTGCGATTAGATTCATCATTTTGGAAACAGGACCAAGCGTTTGATAGCCGGTGTTCTCGTCCTCATAAACAATGAGTTTATAAGCGCTCACCGTTCCAGCGTGGCGGAGCGGCGGAATTGTGCACTGTTCGTATGTGCTGAGAATAACCGAGATGAGGTCAAAGACTCCGCTGTGAGGTGAGTGGAGGTCTGCGGCAGATACATTGTTACGCTGAGCCGGCCAATCGATTGTGTCGTAAGGCTGGGTGTATAGTTCCTTTATCACGTGGGATTAATTTAAGTGACGTTGAAGCGTATATTTTTCAGTACCAACCTCACGAAGAGCAAGGATCAGGGGATCTTCTGCAGCCTTGAATCTCACACCGTAAAGGTAGCTCATGGGAACGTACACCGTACGAGTATGAATCCACCAACGAGACGGGTGGAAAGGAAGCCATTTTGGTAGTAACCTATGAAAGCGTGTCAATCTCCACGAACCGTCTTACACGTCCCGCGTACCATAACTCGGGCGGGATTGGGTTGTTTCCCTCCCACTCATATACATTCAGGACTGAAAGCCAGAACTTGCCCCAAGAAGCTGAGGCGCCCGCTCCACCTGAGGAACCATTAACAATGAACGTGGGACGGATCCCAACGGTCAATAAGCTCACCTAGCTTGTGTAGGGTGGCGCAGGCTCGCACAATTACTGGGTGTTCTGCCGGAACTCCCAACAGCCGAAGCGCGACGTAGTTGAGTGCGGTGCCCATTACTGTGGAGTGCCCCTCGATATGTCTGGACACGTCAGGACATGGGGTCAGATGATACATGAACGGAAACTCACAAGCCCCACCCGCCATCATCAGGGTGTGTATGGTTGAAGAGATAACGAACCATCTCGAGCCTCTCCTCCTCGAGGAAAGTCATGCCAGTGACATACGAGCCAATGACCAGGCCGGGTAAGAGGAACATGGGTCCGCCATATTCACCCGTCCAGTGACCTCCGTTTGTTTGAAGCTTTTTGTAAAATGTGTATCCGTTGCGGGCAGCGTCCAGCGGGCTCTTCGCCTCCGGGAGTGCCGGGAAATTCTATGCAGCTGGCATTTTCAACAACAGAAGGTTCAATAATCGAATATAAGCTGACCAGGGGGAGTCCTAGCCAGTACTTGTCTGTGTCAGAGGAAGGACGGGCTGCGAGTTCATCTTCACTTCTGAGAAAGTCCCAAATGTGTCTTCCATCGACTGTGTCGCGCAACCTCCAACGCGTATAATCTGTGAAAGGCTGTTTTGGGGATACCGGAATATTGAGAGCGGTCCACATTGCTCACAAACAAAAGGTGAGAATCAACCTCAGGCTTGCATCAACCTTGCGCGAACCGAAGAGCGTCAACCCTATTCTGTGGTCCCGTCGCCGCCTCCACTCCGAGTCCCCTCGTACACTCAACGCAGCAAAGTATCCGACGCCCCCGATTTACAAAGGAGAGGGAAGAAGTAATGTCAGCCTTATTCATTATATTGTTCGCAGGCCCTTCCACTGCCACACCCCCACAGCCGCCGTGGCATCACGCTCCACGACCGCAGCCATGCGTAACCCCTCCCTCTACAGCGTGCACATCACCCAGGTTCCGTCGCACCTCGAGGGAAGCCTGGATAAGAAATACAGGTTGAGGTACGTGGCTGTCTTACTCCTCACGACTGCACGCGCGAATGCAAGGTCTGGTCATTGTACCCGGGCCTGCTAGAGCGCCGTGCAGAGATGGACCGCCTCCAGCAGGGCGGCGACGCGCCAGGCGTGAAAGAAGAAGTCCAAGGTCGTCAACGACGCGAAGCCTCCAAAGCAGCCAAGGTGCTTGAGCAGGCTATCTTCTCACAAGTAACGGCCGTGTTGCATTGCATTTCGCCCGACTTGTGCGACGACTCCTTATTGACTTCGAGTTTACCCACTTCGACGTTATTCCCTCACAGTTTACGAATTAGTCTCCCTAGGTACTGGCCCCACTGGCAGTTTATATAAGGGCCTCGGATCTCTGTCAATATCGATTATTTTCAACTTTCGTGTGATCTGGCAGCTCTCTGCGTCTGGTCAAAATTGAAGACATTACTTGTTGCTTCTCTCACGCTCTACAACTTGGGACTCTCCTTGCAATCGACTTTTTTTCTTTGTCGTTCCCGGCACAGCTTGTCCTCCGTTTCGTCTGGTCTCCCCACTGCGCTGTCGTTAACTTTTATAGCGCGTCCTCGGACTTCAAACTCGCAAGGCGCCATCCCCCTTCGCATTCCGGGCTCGACTTCGCGCGTTTGTTAAGTGCCCAGTTTCCGGAACTCACATTTACAATTCTAGTCCACCCTCTGCCCACGACATGTCGCACGCGCACTTTCGACCACGTACAACGTATAGTAAGAATACGAGCTGAACCGACAGTATCAGGTAACAAAACTTTTAATCGTGTCGGCGATGCTCTGAAACGCATTGTAAGAAGTGTCAGACGTAATATCTGAGTTCCAACACCTTCCATCCAATGACCTCAAAAACTTCAGTTCGGCAACACCCTCTACCGGCTGACCGTGACCACCCATGGTCCCATTGCCTTTCGTGACACAACTCGCCCTCCACTTTTTCCCGATTGTTGAAATGGTATGCAGTGCTTCTTTTCTGCGCGTGTTCCGGTTGTCATCCTACTCTCATTCTCTCCCATCTTGTGGGCCAAAACCAGCGTCGTAGCGGAGGGTTCTGACACATGCAAGAACGTACTTATCTCAGGCTTGCGATCTGCCTATCTCTATATGAGTCTGTGCCTGGAATCTTGACTGAGGAAATCGGGAGTCGGACTCAATGGTTGTACTGTACGTGTCACTGACACGCTCCTCGGCAATGGGACGGACGGGTAAAAATCCGATCATACGATGTATGAGCGAAGCCTTGGGGAGATACTACGCGAGAATATACAATGAAAACGTACGTCTCTTAGCGACGCAAACTTTGCAAAAGGCACGCACCAATATTGTTGACCGAGATGGGCATTACAGGCAAGTTTGTAAAGCAGCAGGCAAGCTCGAAAGGGGAGAGCCTCAGCCTACCGTGACTGAGTGTCATCAAGGGCTATCTCCTACGAGGGACACACAGTTAACGAAGCACAGAAATGCAGAGCTGCAGATAGTGCCCACCCACGAAAAGAAAAGAAAAAGATCTGAAGATGAGCGTCTGCGACGTAAGTCGCAGTTCGAAAGCGGTTGCGCATTTGTGGTCCGGATTCACGTACCTCCCGTCCTTACAGCGGTAAGCTTTGACAAATTGACACCCGAACCAAATCGATGCTGACACCCACGCTGGTCAAAAGGGCAGCGGATCTCGAAGATACTAGTAGGAACGAAGCAGACGAGACTCGGTTTGCACAGAAAGGTCTCATAAGACTCGAAATTGGACAACACTTCAAGTTCGACACTTGAGTGGAAACTACAAGACTGGGAGGTCACCCGGAGGTGGTGTGAAGTACCGGGTAAAGGGCTAGTGGAAGGAATACTTCCTTTAATGAAGACGAGACGATAGAAGCCAGAACTCGAGCTAGAAGCGAAAAAGTAAATACACAACAAGTACAGAGTGTTTATGTCAAACTCGAAAGGGGAGAGCCTCAGCCTACCGTGACTGAGTGTCATCAAGGGCTATCTCCACACACAGTTCAAGTTAACGAAGCACAGAAATGGAGAGCTGCAGATAGTGCCCACCCACGAAAAAAAAACGATCTGAAGACGAGCGTCTGCGACGTAAGTCGCAGTTCGAAAGCGATTGCGCACTTGTATTCCGGATCCACGTACCTCCCGTCCATACAGAGGTGAGCTTTGTCAAATCGACAACCGAACCAAAGCTGACACCCACGTCGGTCAAAAGGGTAGCGGATCCCGAAGATAGGAATGAAGCAGACAAGACTCGGATTACACATAATAGTCTCATAATTGGACAACACTTCGACACTTGAGTGGAAATTACAAGAGAGAGATAGTAGTAGAAGCTAGAAGCGAAAAAGAAAATACACAACGAGTAGCGCCACAGTGTTTATGTCTGAAAGCACGCATCATCAAAGAAATGCTTTGAATAGGAAAAAAAATCTCACTGTCTGTTCTCCCTTCAGAAACTCAATATTTGCCCAAGCATTGTAGTGATCGTTGTCATCTTCACCCCCGGGATATTGTGAGCGCCGGACATCCTCAGCCTTCGATGCTGAAAACAAGTCCTCCCATTTGCTTGTTTTGGCCAGCAATTGTTTCCATTTGACATTGTCGTCAACTGGATGCAATAGGTCCTCGCTGATTCCTGAGCACCAGAAATCATAAGATGTGAATTGTGCCTGTCCGCCCTCATCCAACGTTTTCGCGCCCTCCTTAGGTGAGGTGTATTCCATAGGCTCCAGAAATGACTTATCTCCACCAAAAGCGAACACAATCCGAATGATCGGAATTGTAAAATCTAGACAATCATCTTCTCCGAGCAAGTCACAATAAACAGGATCCATCTTCTGGAAGAGCTTGGCTTCGGGTGCCATGTATCGTGCATGATTCTTGACTTGGACTACAATGAAGCCGACCTTCCGGACATCAAGGTCATCGGTGTCTTCGGTGTCATATAAGAACGGGTAGACCATGTCGTATCCAGGTTGACAGGCACCAAATGCAGCCGTGCCACGGGCCATGAACGCAAGTAAATACCGACGTGTGATAACACTGAGTCTGGTTGGCTGAATCATGTGACTGAAATGCATTCGGGTCTTGCCTTTGAACGCTTCCTGGAATGTTTTCGATGGTGAAAAATCCGCGCGACAGACCGACGGTGATGACTTCAACATGGTCTCAAAATGATTGCCCACAAATAGATTGGAGAGTAGGTCCATCACTGAGAAGATAGGGCACTGTAATGTTTCGGCAGAGAGTTCATAGTTGTCTTCTAGCTTCCTAGCATATAAGTCCCGAGCCCGTGTGAATAATGTAGCGACCAGTAGCTCTCCCCGTTCTCCATGGCTGATGGCATAGGAATCCAGAACATCCAAAAGAGCTTGGCATGTGTCAAAGTGTGAGTGTTTGCACCTCATAATGAAGGATGCTGCCTCAGAGAGTATGGGTTCAGAGGCAGCAACAGCATGCACCCTAGTAAGATCCTGGGGAACAGCTATGCAGACACACATGTGGTTAGCGATTTGAGCCTGCATTTTATTAAACATGTCGTAATTCCGTTGGGTACTGTTACTGGCACTGTTAATAACATACGTTGAACTGTTGATTTCGAGAGCTAAGCGCTGCGACAAAACGGCACACTTCTGATTAGATGTGAAGGAGGATAGAGTGTCGTTGGTGTCATAAAGTAACTTCGAGACCGCTAAGCGGAGGATGCCTGATTTTCGAGGTCCAAGGGAGTCGTACATTGTACCCCACCTGTAAAAGAAGTAAGGATGTGCCGAAAAAAAGCCGGACACGACTTACAACGGTCGTCCCATGCGCACGACACATTCAGCAGATGTGACATCAGCAAGAGTTTTGAATTCGTCAAAAATCTTGTGGTCGCGCATGAGGTGGTCAAAGCCGAGGTCGCTGAAAGGAATGGATGGTATGGCCTCGCCTACCATCCTGGCGGACACATCAATATGTTTCGGCACCACGAATTGCGAAATTTTGCTCGAGGTAGAGAGAAAAAACGAAAAGAAACCACGACTGTCCACGTCCTTTAGAGCCGAGCGAAGTTCAGTGAAAGGTGTCCGATTCTGGCTTGTTCCGAGAGACGTTAATGAATGTGCCTCGTCGAATACAACGTAGACGGGCGGATGTTTGTGAATGTCAGAGTGACGTTCGGGAGCACAAAGGCATTCTACGAGCGATTCCAATACGCGCTTCACATCATCTTTGTTCGCATGACTCGTTCTCTGTGAAATGTAAGGATATGATATTTAATTTGTAGATAGGGCTTACATTCTCGACAAGACCAACAACATCTTCGTAAAACTTTTCTCTTTTTGGCCCTACACTGGCTCTAGTTTGACCTTCGGCCATGAATCCCCTGAATTTTGTGATGCGCTCGGATTGGGATTGAGCTTCTTTCAGTTCACCAATAATGACACCCTTGGTCTTCTCGAACAATGCATAGTAAAAACTGAGCATTCGGTTGCGTACTTCATTGCTATCACCACTTTGGGCAAGAAGGTTGCGAACAGCATTGTCGGGAGGAGGAAAACCTAGAAACATGGGTGTGACGGGCCATAAAAGTAAAAAAAAAAAGATAATACATACCTGAGGTATCT
>QFDV01002639.1:0-31571 GCA_003315845.1 Lactarius trivialis
CCGGTCCTTGAGAAGCCAATAGTCGACTTCGGTAAGTGTACGTAATCAGTCATGTGATATGTTAGGGGGGGGTTGAGGAAGGCCAGTTGACTGACCAGTGGTGCCTGATTTCTGACGAATCATACTATCTGCAGGCGGGGAATACTTTGAGGAGATGTCAGGGTTACTAGACGGAGGGAATGACGCGTCCGATCTCATGGGGGGCTAAGGAAGAAAGGTGCCACGGCCAAGTCGATGCAATTTAAAGGGGAACCATTTCCAATTTCCAAGTCCGGTCATGTTATCAGTGTTATCACCTCGCGACATCACAGCACAGCCGCAGTGGCATAACCCACATTACCCTGACCCTGAGATTTCAGACCTATATAAAGCCAGCCTTGTTCTCGAATACAGTACTACCAGTACAACTCGTGGCCCCAAATGTGAAGAAGAGGACGATGAAGGCGGCACGAAGGTGATTTGTACGAACGCAAAGTTGGACACCAAATGGCAAATTCCGCTCAGCTATCGTCATATTCACCGCGGAAAGTGTCCCTTAACACTCGACGAGTCACAATTCTACCACTAAGGAATGTTCAGGCGAAGGTTTTCTTGTTAGAAGTGGAAGACTGATACAAGGGTTCTGAACCCTACAACGCACGGTACTGGACAAGGGTACCGCGGTTTTGGCGCCCATATACTCAGGCTGTAATGAGAACCCGGCGCCTATTATCGTCTGCCGCTCAACAACTGCTCTGCCTTGCTGATGGATGTCCCTAATGCCCAGAAGTCACCTGCCCCAGGCCGCCAGCACCATTTTCCCTTCAAGTTGGTCGACTCGGATGGGCAGCCCTCACCGTTGCCAATTATGATCTCTCCGCACTCAATTATCCGACTCACTCATTACCCTCTTCCTTTATAATATAACTCACTAACCCGATCGCTGAAGTGCTGAAGACTCGACACCCTTTTCGAAGTGGGGGTACGGCCCAAATATCTTCTCGAGCGCTTCTATTTTCGACTTCTCGGTGCCCTCTTGCTCCACTGGCATCCCTGACCCTGGTTTTTGTACGATACAGTCCTCTTGGCCCCCTTTCTCTCTGTCCATTTCACTCACTTAGTACCACTCTGGTAGAGATAGCGCCCTGTCAAACGAAACTAAAAGTTATCCACACTGGCAACTGCTCCACCCCTAGGTGTCGTCACACTTACCCTTCTATTACTCGCACGCCATCCCAACTACACCTTCCTACAGACCAATTCATGTCGCCCCCCATCTGACCTTGGCTGCCGCTACCTCGTTGAGGGCGTCCCCGAATGCAAGCACCTCCCTCCTTATTGTGCGCAGTTTATGGAAGAATGCCTTTCCCTGCATGTAAATGACCCAGGGGCCTCATCAGGACGGGTGTGTGCACAGTGTGCGATCGGTGAGGACAGGCAGAGGCGTATGTAGAGCATGGTGGTATCTGTTAGCCCTCTGCTGACGCGGCACGCCGAAGTCAGAGAAGCACCAGTAGGTTATGTCCATTCTCGGTGCCACAATAACAGTAAGGTGGTAGGTTGGTCCTGCCTCGCATATCTCTCGCTGCTCGTACAACATGCTTCTCAGCGGATCCTCCACCTCGTCCCTTCCTTGCAGGAGTGCCAATCTTGCGTCGCCTTCTACAGGTACCTGCGGCGATCAATGGCGGACAACTAAATAAGGACAATCCTCAAATCCGACGTCAGCTTCCTTTCGCGAATATTCAGACAAGGTCTGATTATACTACGCAAAGAGGGATCAATGGGTTGGTGGGCAGCGAGAGGTCGTGTTCTACGCCTTGCGCGGAACACCTGTGGAGATCCGGCGGTCTACGGACACAGTGATAGAGAAGGACGAGTAGGTTTAAGCAAGACCACACCCAGACAACATCGGGCGAAGGGCAAATAAGTAGTTTATCCTTGTCCGCTGTACTGTTTCAATCTACCTGAGATCGACCTGCGCTTTTTCGTATTTACTCTTCATTATGTGTCCAGGTGTTGTTCGGAAGCTGCACAGCGACACCCAGCCCAACAAACACCATGGCGAGTGGCACCACATACGCAAAGTTCCCGCCCAAAATGTTGTTGTTCAGTGAGAACGCAAACAGTGACGCGATGGCAGCAGGTCCGACCGTGCGCTGAATCGAGACCACCATCTGCGCGATTCCATTCGTAGCGCCGAGAGACCGCTCGTTGGGTGCAGCAGAGGATATATACATAAACACCGTACCTGGGGGATCAGCACCACTTCAGTGATATTACGCAAAGTAAGGTGGAGTGGAACCTACTGAATCCCATGTCACAGAAAGCTACTGCCGAGAGCTGCAGCATTATGAGCAGTCCTGCTGCCGGGTTCATGCGGCCGCGACTGGAATGACGTAACGCCAGGTTCTCGAAGGGGAACATGCTGTAGATTAGGAAAAATCCGAGGATGCTGGCGATGAAGAGGCGGCGCGGGCCGAAGCGCTTGACAATGCGCGGGAAGGCGACGAGTTGAAAGATGCAGTTCATAGTCCCAAATCCTGCCATCCATAAACCAATAGACGCCGGACTCATGCCGAGCCCGCCAAACTCAACCGAAGTCGACCAGACGAGCGGGATAAGCGCTTCAGCTATGACATCCAGCAGCGCGATCATGCCGTAACTCGCAACCGATACCACCACTGGTCTCGTTAGCAGGGCCCGCAATGGTAGCGGCCCCTCCGTTTCCTTCACAGGTCCATCCAATATTTCACCCTCTCCTACTCTGGAAAAGTCCGAGTTGACCTCAGTGTTGGGCTTCATGAGGGGGTCGGTATTCAAAGTCTAGGCGAACATGTCAGCACAGCACTCCTTTACGAGCGGAGAGCCAACCTCCTTCAAGAGAATCGCAGCAAGAGAAAACGATAGGAGAGCATACGTGGCAGTGGCGAGACATGGTAGGAAGTATGGGTATTCGCCCCAGAAAGGATGTGAGAACACATTGGGCCAACGATCTTGTGGTCGCGATAATACACCACCAATGACGGGCCTAAAGGCCCGGATATCAACCAAAGAGCGAAGGAAAGAAGCATATATCAAACCCTATGGTGCCACCGACAGCCCAAGTCACTGATATTAATGAAAAGCCTCTTGCCCTGTTCGTTTCATCGGTGAGCTCCGCCATCATACTCTTCATGACACCAGCATTCCCATTAAGCATTCCGTTCAAACAACGGCTGTGGCCAAACACAGTTAGAGTAAACTATTCCTCGGATCCGAGCCGAACACACCTGAAGACAAGCGCCGGGAAAGAACGGGAAAGGCCGAAGAGAACACATGAGACAACGGTACCTAGGAAGCCGCATAGGATTACGGGCTTGCGGCCTACCTTGTCAGAAAGACGGCTCCATTGGAGCACAGTAACCGTCTCAGCAGCAAAATACAACGACAACTACGAATGCCATCAGCGCACCACTGATGAGTGGAGAACAGAGGAGACATACTATTAGCCCTGCGTAGTATCCAACCTTTCTTTCGTCACCACCAACGACTGGAAGCTCACGGACAAGCTGAGGCGGACGTCACCAGTAACCCCCATCATGAGAATTGGTGAACATACCTGGTTTATGTAGGGGTTAATGGACAGATACGTGATGGGCTCACAGAGCTGTAACAAGAGCAAGACGAGGACCTGGGTCATAGGAAGCGGAGTTTCCTTGCGTGGTGTATTCAAGTTTTCATCATGCAGGAGAGGCGTTGCTTCGTCGGATTCAGGACTTTGGGACCTCTTGTTGGACATTGGAGTGCGGATTCCGATGAGATCCGCCCCATTATGACAAAAATTTATAGAGGTCAGTGATGAAACACAAACAGGCGTGGTGGTCAATCCGGAGGCATATTCACTCGAGGAATAAAGCTATAAGGATGAAGAGTTGAATTCAGTACGTTCACCCGGTTCATTTTGGGGGAACATACATCAAAAGTGTCATCCTGTTTTGGCTTAGCCTTGGACCACACACAGACTTGTCATTTACATAATACAATGGACGGTAAATACTCATTTGCGGGGATACCATGACTGCCCAATATGGAAATATTCATGATTGGAAGACAGCATAGAAGTGGGTGCAGCTCCATCGGGGATGACGGGTCCATGTGTCCGAGGCGAGGTCACGACGGGTGAGCGGGGCCCTCCACAGCGAGCCAACAAGGGTCGGAAGACATGGGCCTCATTCTCAAATCTCAATCCCTTGGCAAAAAATACTGGGCGCGGCGGGTGGGCGAAAGAAAAGCGTTCTGGGTCTTTGTACCAATCGAAGGCATTGACGGAATCAGACAGATGGCAGCACGGAAAAGATGGACGAACACGTACCGCGTCATCCATTCGCTCGAATACTCCGCTCTATCTTCTTCTCGTTTCTCGCACCAATGTCTAACCCGGAGCATGCATCACTCCGGGCTTTGAGCGGCAAGCAGCTCATCGGGGAACTCAAAGCGCGCCTCTATGTGGGTCACGGAAGAGGCGTCGGAGAACTCGAGGTCCCTGATGAAAGACAAGCCCAAGCGTACGTGACTAACTTAGTGTTGGCCTCGCTGTAGATACCTGATATAAGCACGTCACTGTGGCCGCAGTGGCAGACTCGGAAGCAGGACGGCCCGTGACCGTGAAAAAATTATATTTCCACGCCACCAAATCTGGGCGTCCGCCACTGCACCATGACATGTCCGAGTCCATCATTCTCAAGCTCTCACTAAAGGTGTTCCACTGGCAGATGGGTGTGTTCGTTATGGCATTGCGACAGATACAATGGGCACTCGCTACATAACCGTTTAGGAGATAAAAACTATTTGCAGATGGCCATCACACTCCCGTTGAATACTAGCCTCGGACCATCCCGGATATCATCTTGGAGGCCTGGTCGTGGTGATGTAAGTCGTTGTTGCGCACGCGTCCTCCGAGTCTGCTGCCGTCACCCGCTCCGGTGATTTTCAAGTTGCTTCTCAAGCCGACACATCGCAATCTACACCTTGTAGCGCACCCGCCCTTCACTTTACACCACTGCATGCGACATGCTCTTCGATCTACACCTCCGCCGCATCCCATGCGCCGGGCCCACGGCGTTCTCTATGCTCTACGGCGGCGTTGTCATGTACACGATCGTCGACACGATGTATACGATATCTCGACGCTTGTCGGCCTGGTGCTCTTTCGGCAGCCTGCCACGGAATGGTCCGTACTCTCCGCGCGCCCTTGGATTGCCACCTCGATCGCGGACTTTAGGAGCTTCTGCTGGCGCCAGTTCTGCCTGTACACCTTCATCGTATTTGGCGCGCCTCTCGGCGGTGCGCTCTCGGCAGCTACTTGGAGCTTTTGGCTTGTCGTCTGTGTTGCACTATGTGGGTATATGGGTGCTCTGGAGGGACGGAGTTCGGTAACTCGGTCCGTTCTTTCATGAACGTCGGCTTGGTATTGGAGCGCTACTGGAAACCCACGATCAGCGCGCGGGGACGTGATTTCTGGTGTTGGGCGAGGTCGATGGCGTAGAGTATTTTTGAGAGCACGTCTATGCTGGATGGGTGGGCACGACACCACCACATCGCATGCGACAATTTTCATGCCTGGGCTACGACCAGGGAAAATTGATCGTTGATGGTATCATGACTTTCATCACGAATGGGAGAGAAAGCAAGAGATAATATGAGATGTCCAGGTATTTTTTGCGTAGTCCGGAATAAAGTACTTAAGTCCGGACTCCTCTCGCTCCCGGGTCCGTCCCGCCACCTCCTCGTCCGCACTGGCACGCTATATAGAACTCAAGAACTGTTACGTAGAATCTGAGGATACTGGATCTTGAAGTGATGGCGGCCAGGGCTTTCATCTACCGGGGAGAGGCACGGTGTGCCGGTCTAGCGTGCAGGAATAAACGCACGACGAATGACCAACTGACCGCAGTCTGCTATGGTTCTGACGAATTCTCCGACGCTTATTATTGCGGTAGTTGTTACGGGAATGGACGTCTGCGTTCTGCTGTAGCGGTATCGGAGCAGGTTCGACTGTTTGCCACCCCCAAAAATGCAGCGGAGTTCAGTGATCATTCTGACAAGCATTATCATCTGCGCCGTCACGGTATGGAGAGGCCCTTCCCCGTTGACATCATTGCCTTCCATCGATGCTGCATGCAGCAGAGCGCGCTCGTATTAGTCACAGGCATTGACGTCTGCACTGGGCCGTGCTCTAGTAGCAGTAACTCCGCCACACAGAAGTGCATATTGTACTACTATAATGCTACAATTATGGCCCAACACGTTGTACGCTGTCCCAGAATAAACATGGTCGAAAAAAAAAACACGCCGCACACGCCCCATATCTGTCAGAAACGCAGTGCCTCGACCACGAAAAATGTTATTTGATCGTGCCAGACGCTCTCCGACCTAGCGATGTCGGACTCGAGTCTACTGTATAACCGGGCGTGCCGCCCAGCAAGCCAGTATTCACAGCCCAGAGTATCATCGTTCGTTGGCGTACGTCAGAGAGCTCCATACTAATACTTTATCCCCAAATATCGAGACGGATCCGTGGCATGCGATTATCAAATAATCCAACGGCAACTAGTATTTCACCCTCGCGATGTCGAACCTCAGTCTGTTTTCGCGTTACAACCGAGACGATAAGTATAATCATGCGTACAGTAGCCGCGCCTAGAGGAGATCTCATATCCTACGCCTCTCAGGCGTTCCCAACACTCTGCCCCGACAGCAACTCAGCAATCTCGTCGTGCCCTCGGCCCAGCGCAAACTGATACGCAGTATTGCCCCCATCATCCTCAGCGTCAACATCCACATCACGTTCGAGCAACAGGCGTGCCACCTCCAATTTCCCTTGTCGTGATGCGACATGCAATGGTGTTGACTGGTCCTTCGCACGTGCCTTGAGATCGGCGCCGTTATCCAGTAAAAACTGTGCAATGTTGGCATGTCCTTTGATTGACGCATGGAATAACGCAGTGCGCCCGACGCCGTCCTGAGCGTTGACATCAGCATTATGACTGAGAAACGTCCGAACGAGTTCCAAATGTCCGTTATAGGCCGCCAGATGGAGTGGGGTCCAGTGATCGTCCTGCTTAGAGTTCACTTCGGCGCCGTGTTCGAGAAGCCATCGTGCAATATCGAGATGTCCTTTAATCGACGCGAAGTGCAGAGGTGTTCGCTCCCACCGGCCCAAGGCATTTACATCCGCGCCGCGCTTTGCCAGTGACTGCACAATTTTGAGGTGATTACTGTGTGAGGCTGCGTGCAAGGCCGTTCCGCAACCGCCACTTCTGGCGCTTATGTGCTCCGGATGCTCGCTGATGAGCTTCTCTACCATGTCACAGAACCCACAAAGGGCGGCATAATACACTGGAGCCGCATCAGCACCCACCAGTCGCCCCTCAACCAAAGGATAATCGTCCATGTCGTAAATCAGGATCCATCGCGAAAAGTGGGGCTTGTCCAGGTCAAACAGATTTTCCATACCATCTTTGATGCGAAATGACACGCCCTCAAACAAGGCATGCTCAACCCAGTGTCGAGCAGCATACTCCGCAAGTGGAAACCGCTCCACGGAGGTTTCCCGAGGGTTATCATCCAGACGCAGCAAGATGCCCAGGCAGGCCTGCGCGAGTATCGTATGCGCGGGCTCGAGGTCGATGTAATGGAACGAAATGTCCCCGATGGCGGCGGCGAGACGATCCGAGGTTAGGAATTCTTTTACCGAGAAGTGCGAAAACTGCACGACCCGCGATTCCCCATCGTGAATTATGGTGATCAAACTGGAGCAGGTTAATAGCACAGCTTGCTCTTGATCTTCCCGGCGCCAGTCCGAATTCAGTTTTGGAATTCCTCCCGGTGCTTCATCAAAGTCAAACGCAAGTACTTCCGCAAGCTCTTCGATGCGGAGGGGCCGAGCTGCCACCGTGAGACATTGCAAGAGACGATGGCCATAAGCTCGGGTTGCCTGGCTGATATTCTTCAACACGCGCTCGTATGTTTCGTCGAGAGATTTGGGAAGTTCCTGGAGAGTACGGCGCAGACTTGGTGGGAAGCAGTGCCGTAAAGTTTCTAGTTGGCAGAAAACCTGCAATATTATAAATGAAATATATGTGCCTATCACACTTAGGCACTCACATCCCATCGGCTTTGTCTGAGAGCGTCTCGATGACCAAATTCTGATCCTGGTCTCGCCATTTGCCCATCCGCGTGTCTGAGTGGACCACGGAGGTAACATACTCGACAATGTCCTCCTTTTGCCCGGTTTCATCGTGAAGGGACACTCGACGAGTCGTCAAAGGCTCCAGAGCAGTTCGGATATCGATTTCGGGGCGACTCGTGACACATATATGAAGATTCGAGAGGGAAAGTTCAACAAGCTCCTTCACGAGACCTAGCACTAAGTCCCTCGGAGATGGCATCCCAAAAGTGTTGGGACACTCATCGATCCCGTCCATAATAATGTAGATTGGCCCGCCATTGGAAAATGTGAGTGTCTCTTTCAGGTATTGTATCAAGACGTCATCGGTGGGCTGATATGCGCCGTTGTTATGAGTCTGGTATGCGCGGTGGAGTATGTCGCAGCAGAGATCAGAGCGAGCAGAAAGCTGTGAAAGAAGGGAAAGGAGCAAATTTCGCCGATTTTGTTTCTCGGTATCCCTGAAGTCAAAGTAATAGTATGCCAGGACGGCCGATCCGGTATCGCGTAAAGTCATGATATCTTGGATGACTGCAGAACTACCAGATAATTTAGGTTATCTGAAACAACGACACACGAGAAATAGCTCACCAGAGGACGCTCTTCCCGGAGCCCGCTGTATAGAGAAGTCACATCAGAAAGTAGAACGGGGAAGCGCTGGATGACATACGCTTCCCGTGGATCCAGAGCAGGGAACCGATGGACTTCCACTCCTCTAAAAGACTGCCTCGGAAGAACCACTCTGCGGTTCCCTCGTGCTGAGCGCCGCACGAGATGATGTGATTTGTGGATGGATCCGGAGATGTGAACCAAGTTCGGAGGTCTTGCCGCCACTGATTCCCTGTACGAATAATCAGCGAGTAGCCGGGGTCAAGATGTTACGGGACTACAAACTCTTTACTTCACCAATGTCATTTGCCATAAGTTGTATATTTGCTTTTGTTTCTCTTCCGTCTAATCATATATAGATGTTCACGAAGAGAGAGATAGGAAAATATCACGCATCACGCACCATCGAGTACCACTTTGACCGTATCGTTGACATCTTTCACTTTGTCATCGACACCTTGAGTGATTTTCAACAGTTGCGCGGTTGCCATCCGAACTTCCTCCTGTGTCAATTTGTCCAATCTCCTGAGGGCATCCTCGATATCCGTCTTTCCCAGTAGCTTCTTCAGATACTTTTCTGATCAATGATCAGCGTAATCAATACAGATGCAGGGGCATGGAGAACTCACTTGTTCGTCCCTGTTTTATCTCCTTTGTCGCAATACCCAGGATATTCAGTATTTCCACCATTATCTTCACGATAATGTCCGACATCGCCTCGGTCGGTCGGACCTCGGTATAGTTCTCCAGGCGCTTGAAAAAGCTCTCGATGCGTTCAAAGATGTCAACGAGAGCATCTTGGGCAGCAATAACATCCTTAGCCGCCTGACGAGCTTCCGTGTCAGGACCGGTTGTAAAGAGACGTCTAGAAATATACAGACTTGGAGAAGGATACCAGCACCTGCGAAGATCACTTTCGCAGGTGAGAAAACCTGTGTCGTTGTTGTTGAAGCGTAGTCCCAAAACGATATCGCCTTGAGCACTTACCATACTAACCCCTTCGCCAAGGGTATCTGAAAATGCGAGAAGGACGCTGACCGTGGGGTTGAGCCATTTTATCAATCCTTCGTCGGTTTTCCGAGCTTGATCTAAAACCTCCACTTGGCCTTGAAGCACGGCAAGGATGGAACCGGGGGAGTCACACGTCTGAAGCTGAGATGCGAGGGGATGAGCGAGAAGGTTTCTCTTCGTTTGTTTCTCGTAAGTTTTCAAGGCAGTGTTGAAGATTGATTGAAAGTTCGAAGATGATGACGGCGTCGCGTTCACAGGGAAAGTCGGAGGCATAATATTGGCTATTCAGAGAAGGGTTCGACGAGAGGATGGGGAGGAGAATATGATATCAAGCTTTGCCTCTCACAGGACGCAGGCGCCCAGCCTCGTGTCAGTCAAATAAGACTCTGAGGGATAGGCGCCCAAAATGTATGGTAGCGATTCAGAGTTTCGGAGATGCTGTAAGTTGAGACTCAAAGGTTCAACGTTCAACGTTGACCTGTCAAACACTGGCATGGTGAGATGCCAATGGAAGCGCTCAAAGCGCTCAAAAGTTGCAAAGGTATCTGAGATATCTCCATGTCTTAGCCTTTCGTACATACATCAGTGGTACGTCCAAAGGACCGACTTTATCTCATATTATCTTGTGCCCTTTTTGTGGTCGACTCGAGAACCGGGTCCGCACGAGGAACCCTCGCGCAACAAGGGACATGAGCAGATGGAGATATTAATCACTGGACTGACGAGGGTATGGCATGGCTGTACTTGGCTGTGGAAATGTTTGTGAATTGATATACATGGGAGCCAGATACTATTACAAAGTAACGATCGCCCAGAGGTTGGCCTCCGAAAAGGTTCGGATATTCTATATGATCATTAGGCGCTGCGGTATTCTAGCTGCTCGAGAGAACGAGATAACCTCACCCGGGTTTCCGTTTCTCGAGATGGACTTTCGTGAAATGGAATGATAGGAGAAGGTTTGGATGATGGGCAGGAACCACTCATTCTAAAAAGAACGATTTGAGTTCAGCCCACTTTTCGCACTGTGATACCCGGTCAACTTCGAAACCTAATCTGAGAAAGGAGAAACCATGGAGCAACTCGGTATTACAGTAGGACTGCCTGCGCTGAGTTTATCGCCCTAAACTAAGGTTATTGCATGGAAAGGAGTCGAAAGAGGAAACTATTGTTTGTTCTTCAAAAAGTAGGGTTCTTGACCAGCGCTTTGTCGGCGCATGGGATGTTTGTGTGCTTCAGGCACCCACGAAATTACTGTACTTGCCTGCTAGAACTAGAAATCGCTACCAGGTGAGGCCTATAGAGACGCTCAACGACAGTTAAGGCGCGTCTGCCACTAGTACAGCGCATGCCTCGTTCTGTTGTCATCCCTGATATTTGCGAGTCTGGGATAGCCAAGAGCACAACCGCCTTCAAGCTTCCGTAAGCAGCAATGGGGCGAACATGTGCGCCGTCCCGGCAGCGCCTCGTGCTCTTCGGTGCCATCAAGACTCGGAGTCGGACTAATCACTAGCAAACGCGTGAAAAAAAATGACAGACTCAAGGAAGATTCCGTACCAATGCGGAACAGCAGCAAGCAAAGAGCGGCAAGTTGTCGAGGAATCTGACGTACTTTTACGAGTAGGGTCATGCAGGTGTTGGGATTCGAGCGGTTGCCGGAAGTGTAGGAGGACAAGTCCAAGAGCTGTCAAGTGGGGACTTCGCCTCAATGCGGGCGGACCGGCCCGTACTCTCCGCGCGGCTGCCTCGATCGCCGACTTCCGGAGCCCCGCTGCCAGTGGCACCCTTCATCACGTTTGGCGCGCGCCCCGGCGGTGCGCGCTGCTCAGCGCGTTTGGCGTACCCTTCGTATTGCACTATGGCATATGGGTCTCGAAAGAGTGACGGGGTTCGGCAGCTCGCTGCGCTTTTCGTTATCGGGCTCATGGCGTCGGCGCCGGCGTGGTGTTGGAGTGCATCCGGAAGGGACGACCGGCAGCACGACACCGGCATGCGTCAATTTCGATTTCATGCCTGGGCTACGATTCAGATCTATTCAGACCTGGGAAAACGACTCAGGATAGTAACTGGGACATCGCGACGCTAGAACACCTCGCCTCACCGCTCTCGGATTCTGGAAGAAGTTGTGGAGTGCTAGAGTGCTCGACACCATCGATGCGCTTGCAAGCAAAGCTGGTCACGCTTTCCGGGGGCCACGTCTTCCCACCTAGACAGGAGGATT
Source organism: Lactarius trivialis (assembly GCA_003315845.1). Taxonomy (NCBI): domain Eukaryota; kingdom Fungi; phylum Basidiomycota; class Agaricomycetes; order Russulales; family Russulaceae; genus Lactarius; species Lactarius trivialis. The sequence goes on from QFDV01002639.1 coordinate 12,027, forward strand.
CCGGACATTTACAGTATTTCCTCCATCCGCGGCACGGCCGTTCCAACGTTTAATTCCCCCGAAAGCGTCGCCCCTCACAGTACGGTACGGTACGGTACCAGATAATAGCGATATCCAACTTGAACGCGGCGCTTGTGCCAGCGATGTACGGCGTGTCGTATAATTCGCTTACATCGTGCCTACTAACATCCAGGTCGCTCGCCCAATATCAAGTACGACAGGCTCCACTGGTTAGCGACGAGGTCGAGATTAGACCTGATGGGCATAGACTCGGAGCAAGAATTATTCTCAACTTGTAGTTTTCATGGCTTTACTCACCATCTCATTCTCATATGCTGCGCGAGAAATGCAGGACCCGCCATGTGGCGTTGTTATCCCCAAACTTTCAGCTCACGCCATTGTATTTTTATCAGTGGTATCACCTCGGCCGACCGGGAGAGTACATAAGGGGTCTCTCTGCTATCTGTTCGTGGGCAACGTGCCCACACCTCCCACCATGTCTGTCAAACCGTCGTTTCCAAGAACCCCGGGCCCCACTGACACGATTGACCTCCCTGCGTTTGCCTTTCATATTAACATGCTGCAGCTCGGCCTTTTCGCTCTTTACGTTGCCTCGACTCTTCCACGGGCGTTGGTACGCCTCTTCCAGCCCTCCGAGCTCTTCAATGGCCTTTTCCTACGTTCCAGTGCTCAGCGCACTATGTCATGGCGGAGCGACAGCACCCGTACGCTCCTCCGAGCGGACATCCTTCGTCGCTCCAACACCGCCATGGTGTTGAAGGATAACGTCTACGTCCTGCCGGTGCACCACTCCACTAGCGCGCACGCTGCGTTGGGTGACGATAGCAATGTCACGGACGACTACTCGGCTCTCGTCATCCCAGTCGCTAACCGCGCTCGCGGCGTCCAACAAGGCTACGTACCAACTCGCATGCCTCGCTGGGCGTCGATCGTGCACCCCTCGCTTGCCTACGCGCTCAACTTCCGAGTTTCACCTGGCTTCTCTTTGGGAAGCCTCCTCATCCTCCTGGCTTACGTTCTCATTATGCTCTACGCTTTCTTTTTCCGTTGGAATCCGCTCGAATATCCCAATCGTGAGATCTATATTGCGGTGTCACAGATACCCATCATTATGGCTCTTGCAAACAAGTCGAACTGGCTGAGCTGGATGAGTGGAGTTGGTTACCAGAAGGTGAGGATCAATGAATCGGGCGCCTCTCCGAAACCACTATTCTGAAAGAAATCCCAGTTTAATTACGTCCACCGCTTTGCGGGGAGCATCGTCGTCATTGCGGCGAACATCCATGCCCTGTATTACCGTACGCCCATGCATATTAATCATGTCGTTATGCTCATCCCAGGTTGACAGTCTACAAGGCGTCCCTTTCTGGAAACCTTCAAGTCACCCTGCGTATTCCCATGTTCACCTGGGGACTCGTATCTATTTGCGCCTTCAACCTGTTATTCGCTTCCTCTATTTGTTTTAGGGACAGGATGTACTCTTTACTCTTTGTATCTCACATCATATGCGTCATCGTTGCTCTATTTGGTGTAGGTTCCTTCATGGTGACTGGTTTCCTCACTAATCGCCTCTTAGATATCCATGCACTACCCTCCTGTCGTGCCCTATATACTAGCCGCGGTGGTCCTCTACGCATTCGATCACATTGTGCGCATCTCCCGGACGCGGTACACCACGGCATGGCTTATCTCTGAAAACGCGCTCAACGGTGGCACAACGCTCGTGAATGTACCTTCCCTCGATGCCGGGTGGCGGCCGGGTCAGCACGTGCGCTTCCGCGTCACTGGCGATACGTGGTTTGGTTGGTTGGCGACCTGGTTCGTCGGTCACGCACGACCGTTCACAATTGCCACGGCATCCAATTCTGGGGGCATGCTACTCGTGATCAAAGCTCAGGGCGCGTGGACGCGCAAGCTGCTACGCATGGCCAAGGCTGGCGACGCTAAGGAAAAATCTACCGAACCCGAGATTGGGCGTAAACCCGCCCGAGAAGCTCGGATTATCGTCGACGGTCCATATGGTGGGGTGACTTTTGTTTTTTTTCATGTCCCAGGACAAATGTTCACTCGTCGTCTTACTACTTGAAGGCGGCCCCGGGTACACCCTTTATGCTGCTTATTCAGGAGTCGTTCTCGTCGCTGGAGGCAGTGGCATCTCATATGTTACGGGTGTGTTGCATGATATCCTGCAGAAGCACGCCTCTGGAAGGAGTAACGTTCGCGTTATTGAGGTCGTGTGGTCCGTCGCGGATCCCGGTGGGTGGAAACTGCGGTTCTTCCAGGTCCCGTGGGGCTAACGACGGACGTCCCAGACACTCTCTACTCGCTCCTTCCGGTACTCACCCCACTTATGCATCCGCGCGCGTCTCCGCGTTCCGCGCTCTCGCTCCGCTTCTCCGTGCACTGGACCCGCACGTCTGCTCTCGCGCCGCACGTGCCGCGAACGGCGCTGCCACCGGGCATGCACCTTCGTGCAGGCCGCCCCAACATTCACGCCACGTTGCAGAGTGTGATCGACAGCCTGCGTGACGCGTATTCGTCGAGGAGGTGTTGCAGATGTAGATCAGTGAGTCCGAGCGGCATCGTCGTTGGCTCGTGCGGGCCGACCTCGCTCATGGACGACGCCGTGCGAGCACTCAACCGGGTGAGCTGGGCGGATTGGATAGACATGGGAGGCGTCGAGAGCATTGAAGAGTGCGTTAAAAATATTCATGGGCTTATTCATAACAAAAGTATAAATTGCAGGGTATTCGCATGGTGAACAACTTCCCTTTCCTCCCCTTTCCTTTTTTTTGAATCCGTTTATATCCCTTCCCTCTTCTTCTTTTCGGTGAGACGTCTTATCGTTGTATTTTATGGCACGCCGCTGACAGCCGTCCTGTTTTCTCGCTGCCGCTTAGCTCCAGCACTGGCAAGTCGAGGTATCCTCAGTGTCCTCAGATTAGCCGTGACAAAAATAGAAATAGTCTCTAGATTACTATGCTTTGAAACAGGGAGCGGCCACCATAAATAACTGAGGTTTACAGTAATTCAGTAGGAGACTCGGTGTGAGGTCTCCAGATCGACCACGTGTCGTACCGAATATTTGCCGCAGCGGAGACTGGTCGTGGCGCGTGACGCGTGACGTAGCACTTATAGCTTGAAGTTGTGTGGTGGCACTTGATAGTTCCGTCAGTAACCAAGCCGTTGCGTTGCGCCAGCGAATGTCACTTTGCCTCCGTCACTTTGCCCTGTCACCACTATTTTGCCACCTGTGCCTATTTTCTACGTGGCAGGCTGCCATATAAAAAATACCGAGGATCAGCGCTGATCGGCCACGGTCCTCACCGTTGCCCAGTGACCTGTTCCATTCCTACTACCAAATATTATTCAACGCTCGGGAAAACAAACTACGGAATGAGCTAGTCGAAGCGCGGATGAATGGTCTTGACTCGAGCGAATACCAGGATTCTCTATGCTCTGTACTACTCAAGGGCTGTTATGAGCTCGTTGGCGATCCGGTCATTAAGAGGCTTCGCCCGGGCGTTCCAGAGAAATCTCGAATCTGGTTGTACCAACCCGGCCCTCAGGCTTCTATTCTTCCCTTCACGGATGGATCCAATCCCATCGAGGGATACGTCCGAAGAGCGATATGTCTTGGATATCTGTATCGCTCAGGCTTCAACTACAACATATCTCTTGGCTCTCATCGAGTCCCACAAGGAAAGCCCGCAGATGCTGGAAAGGCGCTCGTAACTGCTTGTTGCCCAACCAGACGATTCTCATCCAGGTGTGAAGGGAGAAGTGAAAGTCATGCGAGCGCTCAAAGGACAGGTCGCGGTGGCGGACCTGGTCGAGGGTCTCCGGAGCAGTCACTTCACCCACTTGGAGTGCCGGAGACAGGAAAGCCGTTCGGTGCTTTCTTCACGTGGGCTCACGTCTTACACTACTCGACATTGTAGGGTGTCGGCTTCCCGATGCGGAATTCGCTCCCCTTTCTTGCCGTCATGCCGCGGAAGTCGCAGAAGGAAGCGTTGCTGACGAAGCACTTCACCACACCGCTGCGATGCACTATCGTGGATTCCGAATCGCTGTGGGAAATAGCCGATACGGATGGGCGAGACATGGCCAAGAGCTTTTACAAGTTGCTTTTCTCTAACCAGGAGACATGTGTGCCGTACTTTGAGCGATCGGCAGGAATGCTGTGGAATGCGACAGAAGCTGAGGGGAACGAAAGGGATCAGCTTGGCCATGGGTAAATTTTGTGCATTATGGTAGTTGCGGTTCTCGATGGTCACTGTGCGTCTTCGCTGAGTGGTCGAATTTCCGGCGCACATGTAACTCTGGCGCTTACTAGTTCTCAGAAGATTCGGAGATGCTGTGTCATCGGGATCGTCATACCAGCACTTGGCGCCATTACATTGGATATCAGGTTAGTTGTTCGTTAAAATCCGAAATGTAAACGTGCCGAATCAGGATCCTCGTAGGACAAGTAAGTTCAAGTAAGACCACACCCATATTCGGACAACATCGGACGAAGGAGGAATGGGAAAGTACTATATCACTCTTTATTATGTTTCCACGTGTTCTTTGGGAGCTGAACAGCGACGCCCAGCCCAACACACACCAGGGCGAGCGGTACGACATATGCAAAGTTTCCACCCAGAATGTTGTTGTCTAGTGAGAATGCAAAGAGCGACGCGACGGCAGCAGGTCCGACCATGCGCTGAATTGAGACCACCATCTGCGCGATTCCATTCGTAGCGCCGAGAGACCGCTTGTTGGGGGCCGCAGCGGATATGTACATCAATATCGTGCCTTATCGATCCGCACCACTTTAGTGACCGCACACAATGTAGTGATGTTCTGGGCAGACTTACCGAATCCCACGTCAGAGAAAGATACTGCCGAGAGCTGCAGCATGACGAGCAGTCCTACTGCCGGGTTCGTGCCCCCACTGGAACGGCGTAACGCCAGGTTCTCGAAGGGGAACATGATGTAGACTGAGAAAAAACCGAGGATACTGGCGATGAAGAGGCGCCGCGGGCCGAAGCGCCTGACAATGCGCGGGAAGGCGACGAGTTGAAAGATGCAGCTCATAAGCCCATATCCTGTCGCCATCCACAAACCAATAGACGCCGGACTCATACCGAGCCCGCCAAACTCAACCGACGTCGACCAGACGAGCGGGATAAGCGCTTCAGCTATGATATCGAGCAGACCAATCATGCCATAATTTGCAACCGACACCACGACTGGTCTCGTTAGCAGAGCGCGCAATGGTAACGGCCCCTCCGTTTCCTTCACAGGTCCATCCAATATTTCTCCCCCTCGGGGAAAGTCTGAGTTGACCTCGGCGTCGGGCTTCATGAGGGGGTCGGTATTCACAGTCTAGGCGAACATGTTAGCACAGCACTCCTTTACGAGCGAAGAGCTAACCTCCTTCAAGAAAATCGCAGCAAGAGAAAATGATAGGAGAGCATACGTGGCGGTGGCAAGACATGGTAGGAAGTAAGGATATTCGCCCCAGAAAGGATGCGAGAACATATTGGGCCAACGATCTTGTGGTCGCGATAACACACCACCAATGAAGGGCCTAGAGGTACAGAAATTAACCAAAGAACGAAGGAAGAAGCAATATATTAAACCCTATGGTGCCACCGACGGCCCAAGTCACCGATATAAATGAAAAGCCTCGTGCCATGTTCGTTTCATCGGTGAGCTCCGCCATCATACTTTTCATGACGCCAGTATTCCCATTAAGCATTCCATTCAAACAACGGCTATCCAAACACAGTTAGAGTAAACCATTCCTCGGATCCGAGCCGAACACACCTGAAGACAAGCGCCGGGAAAGAACGGGAGAGGCCGAAGAAAACGCTTGAGACGATTGTACCTAGAAGGCCGCATAGGAGTACGGGCTTGCGGCCTATCTTGTCAGAAAGGCGGCTCCATTGGAGCACAGTAACCGTCTCAGCAGCAAAATACAACGACATCTACAAATTACCGTCAGCGCGCCGGAAGAGTAGGGAACAGACGAGACATACTATAAGCCCAGCATAGTATCCAACCTTTCTTTCGTCACCACCCACGACTGGAAGCTCACGAACAAGCTGAGGCGGACGTTACCAATGACCATATAATAGGAATTAGTGAAAGTACCTGGTTTATGTAGGGGTTTATCGACTGAGACGTGATGGGCTCACAGAGTTGCAACAAGAGCAAAACGAGGACCTGGGTAACGGGAAGAGCAGTTTCCTTTCGTGGTGTATTTCCATCCTGCAGGAGAGGCGTTTCTTCGTCGGGTTCAGGGGCACCTTGAGGCCTCTTGTGGGACATTGGAGTGCGGGTTCCGATGAGGCCGCGCCAGTAACGACGAAAATTTATAGAAAACATGATGAAACGCAAGCCGGCGCAGTAGCGAATCCAGAGGCATATTCACTTGCTATAAAGCTATACGGCGTTGAATTCAGGAGTCGACCCCACTCTTTGGTCCATATGCTTCTGAGAACTAAGATAGAACGGAGAAGATGCGGGTGGGAAAAGAAGCAGAACGGTGAGAAAGTAGGCAATAATAATACTTATCACCGCCAAAGTAAGGCAGGCGTGCCGCTGTTAAGAATAACGTAACCCTGGCATGACAGGCTTATTTTGCTAATACAATGGTCGATACGTTTGATCCTATGATTTCTTCAAGACGGAAATTTTACTGTAGTGGCCGCGACTTGACATTGGCAGAGACGTGGGTTTAAGGTGGCTCCTTCAAGTTTTTTCCATTATTTTTTCCTTAGTCTCGCATATCGTAGTTGTAAACCAAGTTGTTCTTGTCTCAGGCTCATCCTTCTGCACTGTGTGCGTAATCTAGCACTGCCCGAAAGCAATTCTCCATTATATCTCAGGACCAGGGCCTAGGCAGACGTAACTTACCTGATCTCACACCTCGGCCACATTTTAGACTCTCTGAATCTTTTGCGAAGCGGCGTGTCAACATGTCAATGCTCGAATCGCACTAAGTCGAATGAATGCTTCTAGAGGAGCACCCAAAACAACAGCGTTACCATGGCCACTATGAATGTAGGCGTTTCCAATAGAGACCAAAATAGTGAAGTAGTAGTTTAATAAGTATAGTAAGTAGCAGGGTCAACAACGGCGATTGATACGAGATAGTATGTGGATTCGGTTATAATAGCCACAGCATTTATGATGGTATTATAATCGTTAAGAATGATCATCCCACATAAGTCGAACCTTTTTTTTGGCCAGCGGGGTTTTGGGAACCCCCATTGGGAGAAATGCTGAGACTTTATAAGGATTTGTGCAGTAGAATTCGTAGTCATGGTGGAGCTTTCATATCGTTACAGTAACTAGTCTAAGAGTTCTTTATATCTACGCCCACTCGGTTCCCCCGCTACCACACGCCGAGAGACCGCGGTGGATATTCACGCGTGATTCCCGCACGAAAATTTATGCCCATTATGGGATACGTAGCCAACTCCGTCCGCGGGATCGTGAGCACTCTGAGGGGGATGAAACATGGGTAGCGTGCAGTAGGAGGGCCGTCCAGGTGCAGTCTCCGTTGCTAAATGTTCGGGCCCTATTTGAATGAGACATAAATAGTGAACATGCGGCAATCAAATAGTCTCCAAGTATACCTGAGCACATGACGTCGCTAGTACGATATGCAATTAGTAACCCCGTCGAAAGGGGACACGTCGAACACACACCATTTCCCAAATAAGGCCTGCTCATCGCGGGTGTATGGGTCTGGTAGCTGGTCTCAGCGCAAATTTTGGCAGATATGGAGAGAGAAGTAACCTTTGAAGCCTGCGAAGGTAAAAACGACGTATTAGCTCTGAATGAATCTTGATAAATATGGTGAGTGGCGAACCCATCCTTTGCCAGTGAAGTCTATGAGTGATAGCGTCCTTCGGTCTGTCCGGCTCAGGAACTATCCTATCGTCGATATGCTGTACTTCAGCAGCATCACAAGGCCCATCCCCATCAGTGCGGCAGTAGTCAATATGAACGTGTCTCCCCATTGACGAACAAACGAGATTGCACATCGCGGGTGCTCCCTCGCCATTGGAGGAGAACTTGTGACCACCCAGTTCAAAACTCGCGTCAACTGGACCATCAACTGCCCAGCGGGTCTCCGTCATAGAACCGTGGTTCGTTTCGTGTTCTGGCTGGGAATGACCTTGAGCAGTGAAATTTGAGAATTATTTGTCACGGCTGGCGAGTTAGCTCCTTACCAAGCGGCAAAGTACAGAAGTAGCCACAGTTCTTGCAACTATGCGATTTCGGTTTGCTTCATCAGTACACTATGCCGCGGCGCAATAAACGTACCGTGTTTCACAGAAGTGGAATGGCTCCTTCTCTTTGCTATGGATGTGGTCACCCTCGTGCGACAATAACCCTGGTGGGATAATCTGAACACATTGTATCCGTTTTGCGACTACGATGCTAGAGTTCAATATAGCCCCAAGAATCCTGCTACATCAGAACGAACATTGAGTATACTGCGTGACAAAACCTTTCAAGTCAGAAATGTGACGCAAAAGTTTATACCGTACTCTATTTTGTACCGTACTCACCTTGGTGTACCGGAATGCCCCATGTCTTCCGTTAAACGTGGCCTCTATGGGCAGCGGCGTAGTGTCTATTTGACAAATTCCAGGTGCCGCACATCGCTCTACGCACGAATGTGCCTCTCTAGTTGCACAAAATACAGTTTATCGCAAGTCCAGAGCAGGAAGTCCATATACTGACCCACACAAGTGATGCGCGCCATGGGTGAGTCCGTGAAGGTGCGGTTGATCGCAAAGTCGTATGCAGAGTTCGCACGTCACTGGGCAAAGCCTGGTATCGCAGGAATGCAACTCGTGCCCTTGCTCGCTGCGGAAAGAACAATTGATTCGTCACTCAGCGGAGTCGACGAAACATACCTGGGAATACTGCAGGTTTCCTGACAGGAGAACGTCCTCCCGCCAAGTAATTGAATGTTTCTAAGGCTGCACGGCTGAGGAAACGAAGTAATCAAAAAAGTCCTCGTTACAGTAGTTTGAATCGTACCTTGCCGCACATATGCGCGAGTGCGGAGCACACATGCTCGTCTTCGGCATGTCCCAAAACCTGTAATCATGTAAGGTAAAGCCGGAACTTGAATAGAGTGGCATGGGCCTACCTTCGTGCAATCTTCTAGGCAACCTCGCCTTCCCAATAACTTGCAAGGGTCGCCACATAGGTGAGCACTGACGATACAACTGTAGGATAATCAATGAGAAGTCGAAGAATCCCGGAACCTACTCCACGTACACGTGTTTCCCAGGATGTCCGGCACTACAGGACCTTTAGTTGATCGTAAAGAAAAGAGGGACAGAGAACGCACACTTGGCCGCAGGACTTTGTAGGACACTTTCAAAATTCACAGGCATGGGCACACCTGTGGGAGGTTTGACAGCCGTGCTCGCCGTCATGTAGCCGACTACGAATGCAGAGTAGATGACACGACACGCATGGAGCTCTGCAGAGTTGAACGTTAGCCTTCATCTCAATGACCAAGCTGTCGAATCTTCTGCGTAGATCCTCGACGGCAGCATGGCCACCTTGAAACCTCCCCAAATTCGAATCCAACCAGAGTCGGACGTGGTAGACACGCAAGTCGATCAGACCGCTTAGATGAGATGTAAGTTCTCCCACCCACTCAGAGTCAGGTATAAATTGTCGTGGCGTTCCAGGGACCCGGGACTCCCGAAGAGCAGTAAGACGCATCTCAATCTCGTCTGGTGGGGGCAACTCAAGATCAGAAATAGCAAAGCATGCTCCCGTGTCATCGCCCTCCACTGTAAGATCGGAGTCGAAGTTCTGCCAATGTGTTCGGATATCCCGTTCGACACTAAAAGGCCAGCACGAACCTTCAGGGGTTCAAAATCTGGCTCGATCTCAGAATACCCTGTAGCCAACGCAGTCGAAAGGAGGGCGGAGAGTGATTTGGCACGATGCTCGGCCATGGTATCTGTTGGGAATGTGAGAAAATGAGCAGATAAAGGTAGAGTCACGGACGGGAAAGCGCTTCCCAGTCATTGGCCTATTTGATGTCATGAGCCTCAGCGTTGACAAAAAAAGAATGAGCGCACTTTCAACTTCGCCATCAGCGTCTTTATGGTGCAGAGGAATTCTCCTGCTGCCGGGTGCGAAATCTTCTGTAAGTCGAGCCGCCTTTTGAGTGCCACGAATAGCTCGTAGAATTCTCTCGATTTGATCACGGGGAATGGCATAATGTCCAATCTACCGCCGTGGAGGCGTGAGATGAAATTGGCATCTTGCTCTTGCTGCACGATCTGCTGGAACTTAAGAGAAAACCTATGAACGGCGACTTAACCTAGTTCGACCGCATAGATTACATAAAACTATTACTCGCGAGTGATTTCAGTAGTATCAAGCTCCAGGACATCCTGCTAGCAATGTCAAAAGGCGAGACAACAGTTGTGTCCAAGCACGCACCTTGATAATTATGACAAGCGTTGACTGGAATAGAGTTGGGTTGGTTGCGGGATCTAAGACGGATGCGCTGGATTGGAATGGTTGAAACAGTCCGCTAATGTCTCGGCTGAAGGAAAAATTGTTGCGGAAGAGGACCTATAGACTTTCAAAAAACGAAGTCTCCGTTACAATGTGATCTACCCACTAGATTCGATATCGCCGTATTGAATAAGACAAGGAGAGTGTCCTCTTGGGGAGACCGTTCAATGCTGTCAACTTCTTCAAGGATATCAATCGACGTGAGTTAGATTCGACGCTATCGAGATGACCTTCAAAGTCCAGCGCCACGATGAGTGCATCATCTGTGGGCTTCACAGACATCCATACTCCCTCTGACAACAGATTTTAGTACTTCCACGTCATGAACTGCGCTACTAAACCTGTTGTCCGCATCGCACTCCCAGTAAATGACGTGTCCACGAGATGGTTCAGCGAATAACTCTTCCCTACGGATTGTTGGCCCATCGACGAAACAACTTTAACGGGCTGCGCAAAATAATCAATGTCATTGAGCGCGTAGAACGGATGGCTACCGGGATATACCTTCAAGGCCAAATACGACTGGAAGATTGACTCGTACCAACCAAACGATAGTCTGTCCACTATTTGGCTGACCTCCGCACCGAGCAGGGACCGTTCTAGTTCCGCAGATATAACTCCGTTCGCTAGGGGAATAAATCTGTTCTCGCGACAAACAGCAATGTGGATTGGAATGAGGCAAAGGAGGTCTACCAGCCACTCCCCGACGCGATACCGAGACACTTTCCAGTCCGATACCGAGAGTACCTTGCCCCAGAATGGCCCAAATTGCTCCGCAGAGACCCTGATGCCGCTCAACTCATCTCCAGTAGGCTTTCTCACCGTCTTTTCGAACGTTCGGGCGAGATTGGTGAAGTACGATGCGAAAGGTCGTGTGTGATTTTCGGCGATAAATGTCAGCGTCTTCTGCCGCCGTTCGCTGAGTGATGTGATGGTGCGGCGCTTCACGGCTGGGAGAACCGGGAATCGTGTCCAAACCTCGGCGTGACAGTCAAGTAAACAGTTGTGCTGGGTGGCATGCGACTTTGGGGTATGTTTATTGCCCTTCTCCTTGAACATGAACTCGGTGACCTTCTTCGTGATATCGATGGCGACTGACTTGATCGCTTGCGCACCAATGTCAAGACCAAGGAAAAATACTCGCCCTCGGCTGATCATCGATGTCAGGACTGCGCCTTCAAGGGGGAACTCGGGAACATCTAAGGCCATTCCCTCCGTCGAGCCAAACGTCTCCAAATGATACGCAGTGAGCGATGGCCCCGAATCGTGAGTATGAAGAATGAGAAGGCAGGATCCATCTGGTGATGAATATATGGCGCTGGGGGGCGTTTGGAGCTGTATGGACGCCGGTCTACCAGTGGTTGTTAAGCAGGGAATGGAAAACCAAACTTAGACAAAGGCGAAGAGACAAACCTGAATTGCAACGTAACGAATGAAAATATCCGGACGCGAGCGCTGGAATCTACCAGCACGACCTCCTCGCTTCCGCAGACGAACGACATTTTCAGAATCGAACTTTCTCCTTGGCTATACCAGGGTGCTAGATCGATGGCGCTTCCCTGTGCCTGCAGCGTCCTGAAAGACTCGTCGAAGAGGAACATGTAGAGCTGAAATTGGATAACGTCAGATTAGCAACGTCACATAGCGGTGCAGTACCTTCGTTGATGCACACACGGCCAACATTCGCTTTGTCTCGTCAAAGGAAAACAGAACACCTCGTCCCAGCTTATCACGGCTGAGACTTTTACTTGGCTTTCCCCGTTGAATAGCCATATCTAATGCTGGGAGACGTTCGAGATAGACGGAATATATATCCCGGCTAGCCAGAACAAGGAGGATCCTTTTATTTTCGAGAAGCTGATAAAAGCTACGAAAGCACAATAAGACTGAGAAATGGTAAAAAAAATGATGAAAGCTCTCACGCGGGTTCCACCCCAGTTGAGAGTCGGAACGATGATGGAGGGCGATCGTCGATGGTAGGAGTCGGTATGTGTTTAGGATCCAGCTGCGCGTTGTGCCTGTCGTCGCCCGTCACGCCTATATGGTGTATCCGGAACTTAAGTAGAAACTTTGGCATTTGGAGCACCTCCAAGCGACCCGTGATTTTAAACTTTAGGCCTACTAGTCCCACAGAATCTAAGTTTGTGATTGCGATGAACTCGCAACCGACGAGAGACGTACCTAGGGAGTGATGCCTCTCCTCCTCCACCTCAATGCGATCAAGGTACATAGTACTAGCAGACAATCAGCTTTAGTCCTTGACGGAAAGGTATACTCACGATTGTTGTCGCCAGACCGACTTTTTGTTGATCTCGCGAGTGAACTCTACGAGAGCGCTATTGAGGACCTCCCTTTCTTCGTCCTCTACTTGGAGCTGCACTTCCCTTCCGCACATGTCCTGTTGCATTGTCAGAACAGCATGTGTCATCTTTTTTTCTACTGCTTCGATCGAGGACGACAGCTCTCTTTGCGCAAGAGCCTTAACGACCTGGACCACAGATTGCAAATCTTCATCGTTGGCGCTCTCCAGTTGTCGGAGAAATTCCGAGTCGGAGACCAGGGCCACGGTTTTCCTCATTTCTTTTTTGAACGATTCCTCGTGGACTTTCTCCGCTTTTAGATCAGACCAGAACGAGGAAGTCCAGCGAGTGGGCATGTTAAACCCTTGAGGAAGAAGTCGAAACGCCTGCCGAAAATTTTGTTCCATGACGAAAGCTTGGAACAGCGCGGAACGTGTTTCCCGGCGCAAGTGTTTATTTTCGTCCAGAAGTTGGGACAGCGAAATCACGCCAAACTTCAGAAGTTTGAAGTCCCAACACATCGTAGGTACATAGTCGAAGATGGCGTCCTGGATATGCCTTTCAATAATGTTCTCGGTCGTAGGGTACAGCGCGCGAATATCGGAGAGTCGCATAGAATCTAGAAACAGTGAGCCGTTAGGTGAAAGCCGTACATTGAAGGTACGTACTTTTCATCCCTCCTACGCTGGAGGAGAGGCCATCACGATCCAACGACCTGCATTTAGGTGAACACCTTCTGCATAGGTTGATTGAAAGAGAACATACGGAAAGACACTGATCACGTGGTCTATGACTTCCTCACGAAGCGCATGTTGCAACGAGTCCTCGGTATCAGCAAGATCACGAACAACGGAACTTTTCTTCTCCCTCCGTTCCTGAATAAAGACTTCACGAATATACTGCTTTCTGACATGCCACTCTTTGCATTGGATGGGAAAGAGATCCCAAAGTGCTTCGTGGACCAAAGTCTGCACCGCATCCTCACCAAGATCTTCGGCGAGTACGAGTGCGTAGCCCCTCCTGTGAAGATTGTGAGTGCTGTGTGTTGGGGGTTTTGTTATACCTACAGCAGCCGTGACAATGCCTCTCGGCTATATGGGCGTTTGTCGAACGTTTCAGTTGTAACCTGAGGAGGGATAAAAATGGCTGTCAGAAGGCCTTGCACGGTTTCCCCAGGTAGAAGCCGAGGAATGAAGAGGGCGGGATCAATTGAACAGTAAGGAGGGGTCTCGTAAGGCGCAATGACGCTTGAATTCATCTGTAAAATATCAGAGCTCAAAAAAAAAGAAAATAGGTTGAATGTCACGTCACCTGAAACCCGGGACGTGAAACCACGGTTTCCTCTTGTTTGATTGTTTCCGCGACCTCAAAAGTGACCTGCCTTTCCGAATCTCCGGCCGAGCTGGTGTCGTCGTCTTCAAGTTGTTCATCATCCCAGACTATTGACGAAGAGTGATCAGCGGACAACAGCGCGACTACTTGGTCGCACATTTTTGTGAGGTACCTACCCAACGTACTATTAAACGTGTGAACACTGAGGTAACAGAAGGATTTTACCGCATGAATATGACCCTGTTGCGGCATACAGTCTGTGGTGCCGAGTCATTCCAGGTTGAATCTTCGGGCCAATAGATGACGTAGTGACGCTCATCTGTTGGGTCGGCCTCGGTGGCTGTCACAATGTATAGACCAGATGATAGTTGGGGACCATTAACTCGGCGCGAGCAATAAGCGAGCCCTGCGAGAAGATTTTAACAAACAGGATACGTGAAAACAAAAACTACACACAGGTTCGCATCGACCGCGCCAATAGACTGCAAAAGGCGCACAATCTCATCCTTGCATCCGTATATCCCTAATGGTTTGATTGAAAGTCGGTCGAGTATCTTGAAATCGACTTTGGTGATGGACGCATAAGCTCCAGGGGATATCGCATTGATGAAGCGCTGGAGAGAGTCTTGCGCGATAACCACTTTATCGACTGTGCCGCCAGATTAGCGTGTCGAAAGTAGTGAGCCTGTCCCATAGAAAACTTGAATGCTCCTTACCGTATCCATTGCTCCCAGACTCGCTGCACAAGTCCAGGACACGGTACATGCCTTTAACTCCATCGATCGGGTCCATAGGCCGGATGTAGAGGCACTGGCAGGACGGAACGGGCGGTATGTTCAAATCCATGGGAGGGTAATGAGAGAAGTAAGGATTGGGCTGGCAAATCTAGGCGTTTATACGATCATCGGATGCCTCGTGATTAGTTTGATTGGAAGGTTTGCAGCAATGCGCTATTCGAGGTCCGGGGTTTCAAGCTCATGCCAGTGACTCGGAGACCCGGCCACACCTTGAGACCGCCATCATGAAGTCATCATGCCCACAATGGCTGACTCAGACTCAGCTACCTAGTATTGCACTTAGCAGGAGCCCATGCGACTGAACTCCCTCTGACTCAGAGGGTTCACTTGGGGTACCGTCACTAAAGAAGGATACTTTACTGTTGGCTAACTAGTACATACTTGAGTACACATAATTGCTAAGTGCAACCGGACGTTCTTGTGGACGTTGAACATTGAACTATGACATCGCATCATGATCGAGTCGTGCTCCGATCGGACTCGGAGTCGTTGCTACTGTGAGTTAGACAAGGTCTGGGGCGAGGATCACGTTTCCGCGCTGCCAACGAATCAGCTCTTCGCTAGAGAATACTGTAGACGAACAGCACACTGGCATGCAACACTGGTTCGATTGCAACTAATTTACTGTACTAGTTCAATGTTACTCGCAGGCTCAGGCGGCCTGAGGCTGAATCAATTGGCGAAAGTCTGCTTACTTGATACGGGTCAAGGAACTGGCAATCCGCAAGCATGACTGCGGACCACATAAGTTGAGATAACTGCGAACCAAATCCAATGGCATATCTGCACCCTTGCCCAGCGCCCCTTGCCCATCCCTCGTGTACCACCGTCTCTGGTCGTCCTCACAAACATACACTTGAGCTATTCATCCCGTTGCCTCCAAGTTGGTGAACTCATCCGAGTCCACGTATACGCCTATCTCAACTCTTTTCTATCCCATCCCAGTATACTGAGCATATCGCTAGCCGCCATTCAGTGGCATTGAGCTTATCGAGCCGGTCGATCTTACATCTCCCATTCAAATTCTATGTCGACAGTCGCTCCCGAAACTCCCCCTTCAAGCCCAGTCGTATCCCTCGAGAACTTACTCTTCGACTACCCCGGGGCAGACATCATCCTTCATTCTTGCGACTCCCATGAATTCCGCGTACTAAAGATGCACATCTTCCATAGCTCTCCTGTACTCGGCGAGCGGGTGCTGGCCGACTGTCTTCAGTCAGCTGCCGTCATCACCACAGATGTCACGGCCACCTCACTTCCAGTTACTCAGCTCTCCGATAGTGGTGTCGTTATTTTCAGTCTTCTCACCTACGTCTTCCCGGTACAGCCCATTCTTCCTTCGAAAGTCAAACAGGTCATGGAGCTCCTATCTGCCGCTCAAAAATACAAGATGGATGCCATATTGACACACATCCGGAACCACAGAACCCACCATTCATCCAGGCAGAGAATTCACTCTACGTTTATTCCCTTGCTCAGAAACATGGACTTCATCGAGAAGTGCTCCAGGCTGCACAATCCTCATTAACCATATCACTGGTAACTTTCACTATCGGTGATCTAGATGAAAAGCTGGAAATGATGCCGGGTCTTTTTCTTCATGGGCTCTGGAAATATCACGAGAGAGTTCGAATGAATCTTAGACCAGGCCTTGAGCACTTTATCGCATCACGTACTCGCGCGATGTTTGAAGGCTGTAGCTCTGTGCGGACCCCTTCGGGTGCCCCAAGCTGGCTGGATCACTATATCTCATCCACAGGAATAATCCCATCTTACTTCGATCTCTCTGAATTTCATAGGGCCTTGGCGCTTCATATTCGATTCAGAGTGTGCATCGCTTGTACAATGATGCCTATGTCTAGTATCCTGAAGTTTTGGGAGGCTTTGTCAGCGGTTTATCGTGATGGTATATCCACGGTGAGAGTTAATATGTGATCGCATTTGGTCAACAATTTGAACGCTTTGTCAGGCTGAATCAGATCTCTTACTCGTAGAGGGAGGAGAAATTTTCGAGCGTCACCCTAATTCGCCGGGAGGATGTTCGTCCCAGATTCAACGGACACGTATGCCCGATGCGGACTTGATAATTCAGTCATCTGACTCCGTAAACTTCCGCGTCCATAGATCCATACTTGCCATGTCCTCGCCCTTCTTCGACGACTTGTTTTCTCTTCCTCAGCCAGTTGACTATGAAGCCATCGATGGCTTCCCTGTTGTGTATCTACCCGAGGATGCAGAAGTCGTGAACAGTCTCATCACCATGTTATACCCCGTCCCACCCGACCTACCTGACTCCGATGACAAGATTCTAACTCTACTTGCCGCCTGCCAGAAATATGACATGGCGACAGTCCAATCCTCCATCCGGTCGGAGGTTAGCCGTAGAGGGTTGCTTTCGCCAACCGGCGCTGATTCCTTCCGCCTATTTGCCATCGCGTACAGAAAAAGGCTTATTCCAGAGATGAAAGCCGCAGCTCGTCTCACCTTGGGCCATCCAATGACGTTCGAGTATCTCGGAGATGCACTGAGATCGTTTGAGGGCTTGGCTCTGTTCGACCTTGCCCGCTTTCGCATGTGCCACACGCCCGGCATTGTGTCATGCCTCGAGGCAATCAGGGACTGTCGCAGCGAACCATCAAAAGTTTGGGTTGGCTGCCCCACTGCTGGGCATTCAAGTTCTTTCCGTGTCATACTGAGCGGAGGCAATAATGGTCTTCCCAGTTGGTATGATGAGATTTTGGGTGACATGTTCATACTACAGGACGTGTTTAGGTACCCACTGGTTATACCGAGCTTTCGCGAAGAATACTTAAAGGCCCTCCGCTGCCACGTCAGTGAAAAAGACTGCACCTTTTGCAAGACGACCCACGCTCTGAAAGGAGCGGAGTTCTGCGCAAAGATAGAGAAGAAACTAGCGCAAGCATGGGATGTGCACTATTCATTTCGCATCGAACCTCCGGCGTCCGAGTTCACCGTAAGCGTCCGCTAATTTCCACTGGGACCAGTAGCCCACTTATCTCTCTGCCGCAATAGGTTTGATAACGAGCCACTTGATTGGGTCTCGTGGGAATGCCGAAAATATAGGCGAACTAAGCATGTACAGTAGTGGTTGATGGAGGAGTGCGCAAACTTTTGGCTGGGTCTCAATAGCCGTGTCTCAATGTAACCATGTTTTGATCAGACGAAGTACTTGAACTCAAATGTATCCTACAAAGTAAACGACTCAGATAAATGTTCCGTGATTACAGTATGCGTCGCCGGAACTAGGAAGCAACTCGACGGGCTTCCAACCTTGGTGGGCATCCGAGCCTGAGTCTCTCCGAGTCTTGGAGTCTCGCCCGCTGTGCGGCCGCATCCGGACGCGTCAACTGGCTGTACCAGTGTCAGTCCCATGTTGCTGTGGTCGTTCCTTCTCAGTGAGAACATATTATTATTTTGAATCATTATTTATTCCGGAGTACTAGACCCAGACCGGTCGTAGCGTGCTACATTTGGACGGGAGAACATATTATTTCGTGCATGAGTAGATACTTTTCTCTCTCAGAGAGTCTCTTCGGAGTCCGTTACTTGCCCAAACACTTGCCGCTCACATTGGCATGCATCTCTTGTAGTCCTCACTTCTCCTTTAGCAGAGTTTTCCCTCCTCGCAGCAGTCTCGCAGCGTGTCGGGGAGGGAAAACCTTCCGCCGGTGGTGTCAATGAAGAGACGTGCGATTTGGTATGGGGCGCATCAATTGGCTGACCAGGCAAAACAATCTTAAGTTGTGCGTGTATGTAAATGAATTCAGAGGTTGGTCCGTAGGTTCACCGGTGACGGTGAGGAACGATGTTGCAATCCGGGAACGCGGGAATCCTCGACCTGGCCGACCCGAACCGGGAGCGTGCTTGAGTGCGGCCGGACACCAAGACACCCCAGCGGCGCCCGTTCGTAACGCATCCAAGACTTCGGCGGACAACGGACCTACTACAGAATGGTATCTACTTTACTTTACTCCGGCTCGACGTTACAGCAAGCGCGGCCAAATCCCGAACTTCATCTTTACAGCAGGTTGCATATTGTTAGTCACCCCAAACAATTAGATACAGAGCGGATTTCCAAAAATCAAGAGCGGGGTTCATAGTTAAGTGAGGGAGAAATTCTCAAGAAACTAGGTTATTGTGCGGAAATAGGGTTATTAAATAGCTACCTTGACACAATTGTGGTTACAGAATAGTTATCTACATTGCTATGCTCGGCATCACCAAGCATTTCAACATGCACCCTTCTCCCTCCCCCTCGCTCGTGGTTCGCCATCACATTTCCACTGCCAGTGAACTCAAAAGTTCACAGTACCTCTTATTTGTCCCTCTATCTCATCTTTCTAAGTCATCTTCTTCCTCTCGACTCTCCCTGTCCATCAGCAAGATGACATGCTACTAGCTGCACTAGATCTAGTGCAGCTAGTGCTTCTAACACTCTAGTTTCGAGCCTAGAGCCAGCAGACTTGACAAGTTTTAGGCACCAGTAACCTAGATCTAGCACACCAGAATTGACC
>QFDV01002939.1:0-22582 GCA_003315845.1 Lactarius trivialis
AGTCCGATGATGTGCCCCTTGCTACTCTGCAGCACGCCCGCAAGCGTAGTGCTATGTCGCAGAATTCTACCGATAAAGAGACAGATGGGCACCTGTGAGTGTCTCCGATCGCGTCGCGTTCCAATCAACGAACACACCTTTTTAGGGACCTTCTTGCGGCAATCAATAATGAAGGGGGGATGCCCGAAGAGCTCGACGATACCTTGGACGAGCGCAGAGCCATAAAGGCCGACTTTATCCGCGACCATCCATCGTACGACAAGACATTTTGGATCTTTTCTCAAAAGAATGCCGTGCGACGGTTCTGCCAGATGCTCGTCCGACCCGCGGGTGGCGACCGCATCTTCGGACGGCCTCCGTCTAAGATTGCGCACATCCTCTTTCAGCTCATCCTGTTGCTGACCGTCATCGGTGGAATCGTCATCGAGTCGATTGCGACGCCCCTCTATCGCCGCAATTACTACCTGGAGCACGGGCGTGTGCGCGGTTCCTGGTTCGATGTTGCCGAGTCTGCGTTCGGACTGACGCTGCTGATGGAGTTCGTCATCAAGGTTGTTGCGGACGGGTTCGTGTTCACACCGAACGCGTACGTGCGGAGTATCTGGAACGTACTTGACTTCTTCATCATGGCCGGCCTCCTGGTCAACGTCACGACCGGCCTCATTTTTATCGGCGGTCTCAGCCGCCTCACACGTGCACTCAAGGCGCTGCGCGCTCTCAAGCTGGTTACGCTGATCGAGAAGATGCGCTCTACGTTCGAGTCGCTGATTATCTCCGGCATCACGCGTATTCTCGACGCCGCGCTGCTCGCCCTCCTCTACATGATCCCGTACGCGGTCTGGGGTTTGAACATCTTCGCGGGCTTGACGAACCAATGCAACTTTGGGAACGCGACCGGGATCACTGACTGCATCAACGAGTTCGAAACGAGCGTCGTCGGCGACGCCGGTGCGTTCGCGTTCCCAGTTCCGAGTGTCTGGGCGAACCCGTCGCCGTCGACGACGTTCTCTTTTGATTCCTTCCGTTCGTCGTTCCTCATCCTTTTCGAGATCGTCTCCCTTGAGGGATGGGTCGACGTCATGGGCGTCGCGACGAGCATCACCGGGCTCAATCAGCAGCCGCAGACCAACGCGTCGCAGGTCAACGCTATCTTCTTTCTGATCTATAATCTGCTCGGAGCCGTCGTCATCCTCACGTTGTTCGTCAGGTGAGTGTCGCTCTCTCTACTCAGGCCGCGTCTGTGCTTCAGCTGATCTTTCCTGCCGCTAGTATCATCATCGGGAACTTTAGCGCAAAGACAGGAACCGCCCTGCTCACGCAGCCCCAGCGGGAGTGGATCGACCTTCAAAAGTTGATCAAGCGCCAACGGCCGTCTAAACGGCCGAAAACGCGGCCAACATGGCAGTTCAGGGCATGGTGCTTCGACCGCGCGGTATACAAGCACGGCTGGTGGTCACGGATGATGACGGTCCTCTTCACCGTCCACATTTTCGCACTCATGTGCGTGTTCCTCCGCCAGTCCGTAGCAGAGGCGTCTGACTTTTCGATTTTTTCAGGACGCAGACGTTCTCTCCTCAAAGCTTTGCAGATGATTTCCGAAGTAAGCCACCTACAGTGCTCTAATCGCTTCTGCGCGTTTTGCTGACGGGCTACGCAGATGATTTCTTCCTTCTCATCACCGTGATGTACGGCATCGACATCCTCGTGCGTTTCTATGGATTGGGCTGGCGAAGCTTCCGCGCGAACGGCTGGAATATCTTCGACGTCATCGTTGCTTCGGGAAGCTTGATCACGTCCATCTCGGTTCGGATCGGCGTCAACGGCTATGTCATCGACCAGCTGCAAAAGCTATTTTTGGTCAGCATTGCATTCAAGCTCGTACAGCGAATGAATAGCTTGAACAAACTCTTCAAGACCGCCGTGTATGTCCCTTTGCTCAATGAAAATGATGTCGTTGCCTGACCCCTGTTCTCACTTGCAGAGCCAGTCTACCTGTCATCTTGAGTCTACTTTCGCTTTGGCTCGTCTTGTTCATCTTCTTTTCCATCCTTTTCGTGGAGGTCTTCGGCCTGACTAAGTGGAACACGGCCGAAACCCGCAATCAGAACTACTCGGCAATGAGCAAAGCGCTTGTGATGCTCGCGTTCATGACCTCGGGGTGCGTACTGCTGGGTTGCTCTCGTATAGCGCGAGCTTCTAACTTGACTGCCGAACATTCAGCGAAGGCTGGAATCAATACATGCACGACCAGTAAGCATTATTTTTGGCAACTCTTCCGTTCGTTTGTCTGACCACGCTTGTAGCACCATCACCTATCCCAGATGTACTAACTCGTCGCCGACCGAGCTAGACTCAGACTGCGGGAGCGTGGGTTGGGCCTATACACTTTTCATATCGTGGAATATTCTTAGCATGGTAGGATGTTCCACCTTCTCCGACTTCCCATGTTTTAACGTCCGGCTCGCTTTAGTACATCTTTGTGAACATGTTCACTGGTAAGCTATATTCCCACCTTTTTGGTGTACCCGATGATCATGCCACATGTAGGTGTGGTAGTCGAGAACTTTTCATATGTATACCAGACCACAG
The DNA here is from genome assembly GCA_003315845.1 of Lactarius trivialis. NCBI lineage: Eukaryota > Fungi > Basidiomycota > Agaricomycetes > Russulales > Russulaceae > Lactarius > Lactarius trivialis. The sequence goes on from QFDV01002939.1 coordinate 2,590, forward strand.
GCGGCGCCAAGGCAGTAACGCGAGAGGAGATGCGGGCTTTTAAGAAAGTCTGGGCGGAATTTGCGAATCAGAAGACAGGATTCTTGGAGCGTCCGCAGTTTGTCCCATTTTTCAGGGTGAGCGCTGCACTTCTGGCCGTCGTCCTATAAGTCCGTTGACGCCCGATCGTGTAGAAACTAGGCGGCATCTTCGAAGTCCGCATCTATCCAACGGAATTCAGTGTGCAAAACATCTTGGCGACTTGTACAGATAACGACAACATTGGCGATAAGTCCACGCACGGGATCAACGTTAGGTCGCTGAACGCTACTCTGTCGACGATCGACTATGCGGCTATCCGCAGACGCCGAAAGCTCTTCAGCCGTCTGTATCACGAAGCAATCATCACTCACCAGCACGGAAAGGGTATATCGTTCACCGACATGTTGATATTGCTAGCCCACCACAAACTGATTGATGACAAGGAAGCCCTGGTGTAAGTCCCGTTGAACGAAATTTTCGCCGATCGATCTTGTGTCTGACATGGCGACGGATAGTTTAAAGGACCTTGTCGTCCGAACGGGAACCAACGGGCTCGTCACAGACCTCGTCAACCTCGACCACGTGAGGTCAATGTTAAAGACCATCTCCTACCGCCGGCGCTTCTCGGCTATGCGACAGCAAGCCCAAGCTGCAACCGCCGACCACGGTATGATCATCTCCCTCGGTAGTTACCTGGACACTGATTCAATCGCTGGGCAGACGTGCCCGAGATCGTCGTCGTCGAGGACATGCCGTCAACCCCGCCGCCTCCAAGTAGCCGCGACATCACCTCCGCCAAGCGGCACTCTGCTGGTCTGAGCTGGGTTGAACCCGAGACGCCAACGCGGCACGACAACTTCGGCCCGTCAGACCTCTCGCCCCTCGGCGGTAGCGTGGGTAGCAGCAACGGTAGCTCGCCCTTGAGAGGACTCCGCCGCGACCGCCGGGAGAGCGACATGAGCGCGCTCTCAGCTGACTTTGGACTGCGCCACACGTACGTCCTTACCGACCGACTGGATTTTATGCTGAATCGACTCTCGCAGGCGCGACTTGTCTGCGTTCCGCGATTCCTCGTCGTTCATGGTTGACGACGATCACGACGTGCTTGCGTCAATACAGAATTCGTCGTGGGGCGGTGGGTTTTAGACTCACTTGAGGAGCGCGCAGGTTTGCTGATAGTTTCTTTTTTTTAGCGATGATGCTCGAGGCAGAGGAAGAGGAAGAGGAACAAAATGAGAGACGGTGATCCCTTCCTCATCTACGGCCTGCTTCGCCCTCGCTTTACCTTCCCTCTACCCGCCCAGCAAAACGATCATTTCGATAGCAACACTTCACCTTCACTTGGACTTATTTTTTCCCTTCGGTTTTCTTCGGTGCTATCTTACTCCATCGCTTATATATATATTAGACCCGCAATCTGTACTGCACTCATTGTTGTTTACATTGTCGATCATGTCTCCCCATTTGCAATGGATAATCTTATCGAGATGATGATGGCGAAGACCATGAACGTGCATTGAACGGTGGTGGCCACGACACAACCAACCACGCTAAAAGAATCAAATGTACAGAAGTGATGAATACATTGGGCCATACTCACACAGATGAGAGAACAGAAAAAAACAAAGCAAGTCTACTACTGCCCCCGCAATCTCGAAGGTTTCCACACGCTCTTCGGAGCCTGGAACCCATCATCCTTGTTCTCCACCTTCTTCGGCTGTTCCTCATGTGCGGCCGGTGGTGGGGCGGAACTACCGCCCGTAGTAGTCTTTGTCTGCTCGCGCGCACGCCAGCCCGTGGCGGCACCACCGCGACCAAACAGCCTGGGCGGGCCACCGGACGGCGCCGGGCTTTCTGAACGCGGGGGCGTGCGAGCCGGTGCGGGCGCAGCGGCAGCAACAGCAGACGCAGGGCCACCGCGGCGCCATGCGCCTTCGGTCGTCGTTGTCGGCGTGGAAGAGGCAGCGACGGGCGGCGGTTGCCTGCGGCGCTCCTCGGCTCTCCGTGCGGCCTCTTCTTCGCGTTGCTGTTGCAGTTTGATGCGCTCGTTGTCCGCCGCGCGCAGTCGTTCGCGTTCCTCGCGCGCACGGACGATCTCTGCTTCTGCCTCGAGCTTGGCGGCTTCCTTCTCTGCACGCTGGCGTTTTTCCACTGATTTGGGGGGAGATGTTTAGAAAGACAGATGACGGTTTCGTGAACAAACAACGCACCTTCTTGCCTGCTCCGCTCGGCCTCCTCTTCTTCGTGGCGAGCCCGTTCGACCGCTTCCTGGCGTAAAAGCTCCTCCTCGCGCGCCTTGAGCACCGAGGCGCTGCGCTTCGCCTTTTCCTCCTCGATCTTCGCCTCCGCGGCCACCTGCTTGCGCTCGTACTCGGCGCCACGCTTCTCGAGGATGATCGCCTTGCGCGACTCGAACTCTGGGAGTACGCGCGAGAGGCGCTTCTTCGTCTCCAGATTGCTCTTGTGGTCGAGTCGCGCAGCGTCGATGCGGCCTTTTTGGACTTGCTCGAATGTCCCACGGTCGCTCGCCTGCTGCAGCTCGTAGTCCTTCGCGAGTAAGGGTCGCTCCTCTTGGCGGTATGCGCGCTCGACGTGATCGATCCGCTTGGCAATGACGCGTAACCGCGCCTCGCGCTCCTTCTTTTCTTTCTCGAGTTGCTCAACCTGGAGTCGCATCAGGTTGTCCGTGTTCAAGTTTTCGACGTCCTGCAAATACCCAATGTTACGATCGGTCGACGCAAATGAATCAAGACTCACATCAATATCAACCTTGAGATTGCCACGCTCCCGAAGGCTTTGGGCAAGCTGGCGTGCCTCCTCGTTCCTGCGCTGCTGGATCTCCGCCCGCGCGCGTTCCATCTCGCGTCTGCGCGCGTCCTCCATGGCCCGTCGACTCTCATCAAACTTGGCCAGACGCGACTCCTCCGACCGACGACTTTGCTCCTCCTTCTCCTTTCTTGCAGCAAGCTCCGAAAGTAGCTCGCGCCGACGCGCAACGATCGCGCGGCGCAGCTGTAGGGCCTTACGCTCTGCGTCGGCAGCGGTGACTAGCGCGGCGACTCGAGTCCGTTGTTCTTCGGCCGAGGGCACAGGTGGGGGTTCGAGAATTGCGAGAGCGTGATTTAGCGCGTTGGCGATGCCGCTAAGACGAGTGCGCACGAGAGATGCGGCGGAATGTTGGACGACAATGCCGTGCGTGGAAGAAGAGGCCAGATTAAAGCTGGAGAAAGCGTCGTCGACAAAGTCAAGAGTGCCAGACGCGTGATCTACGCGGACGCTGAGTTCGCCTGCGTGGGTGCTGCGCATGATGTACGCCTCGATCTGCTCTGGTTCGTATATCGTAGGGTCGCCACCACCCTCGGCAAGCGCATCTCGCAAGGGCTGAAGAAGGGAAAGCAGATTCTCGATGGTGATGGATGAGTAAACTTGCGCTAGTTGCGAAAGCAGCCGTGAAAGGAGGGCACGTTGCAACAGTGGTAGATACGGAGCGTAGGAGGTGTCTTCGGAAAGGGTACGAAAGAGCGGGGCTACTTCGACGCAGAGTGTCAACGGATCGAAGGTCACCTCGAGTATATTGTAAAGCGATCGGATACTCTCTGACGCGAGTTTCAGTACATTGCGCGAGAGCTGTACAAGAGTCGGTCAGAAAGGCGCAAAAGTGTTGGAGACCATTGAAACTCACCGCATCCTTGAGAAGGCCCGTCCTGGTCGGCGTTTTGGATAGGCCGAGCAGTGACGTCAGACGCCCTGTCCTGCCCTTGACCTCCTCTACAGACTCCTCGGCCTTTTGGTTGACGGGAACTGCGAGAGCACTGACGAGAACCTGGCCAGCAAGTCTGCTGAGCTCTTCTTCGGACTTAGCACCGAGGGTGGTGGTCACGGCATAGAACTTCCCCCAAGCAGCAGCATGGTATAGTGCGTTACCACTCATTAGGAATATCTTCGTGAGTTTCTCATAGTAGTTGGCCATCATTGCCGGTCGGGGTGCCTTCTTCGCCATAATTAAAAGATTATGGACATCCTCTACGGAGCGGAAGGCCTCCTGCCATAGCTCGAGCTCCACGGAAGTGTTGAGTTGCGCAAAGCGAGCGTCGAGGTAATGCTGAAGGGTATCGGGGTCTTGGAGATTAATGGCGTGTGACTGGTGCGCATATTTTGCGACATTGGAAAGGTGAAGGCGCAATGTCTCGCATAGACGTCGAAACTCGACCTTTCGTTGATGCTTCAGGCAAAACTGGAATGCTTGCTGTGCGATTTGCTATCAATGATGTGACGTCAGATGATGGTACAGGCAGTCAAAGGGCACGCGGCGCACATGGTAAATGACTTGTAAGCGCGCGTTGTTTTTGAGGGTTTCCAGTGCGGTGCGATAACTCTCCCATAAAAACTTGAGCCACGGGGTGACGAGGGCACGATCCGTTCGGTCCCTGTTCTGATCGCCGCTGACGGCACCGAGCAGTATGCTCTCTGGCGTCTCCGTCGCCTCGAGGTCGTCGACGTCTGCCGCGGCATCCGCGGCGGCCTTCTCGGCCTTTTCTTGGGCCTCCTGGAGCTTAGCATCGGCGAGGCTGACAAACTTTTGAATGACGACTTCGATCGAGCCGACGCTCGTGTTTTGGGCGGTATTCTTGTATTGCATGAGTCCCTCTTTTGCGACCCGACCCTTGCGCATCTCAACGCAGAGTTCGACGAAGCGTATCATTATGGGTTCGAGTGATGCTAAGGGAGTTGTTCGGAAACGCTTTGAGGAAAACATTTCCGTGAACGATTGCAACGCCGCGTGTGATTGCCCGACGGAAACAAGACCCTCCGCCTGTTTGAGGATCGTCTCGGGTTTCGTCATGGGTGCCATGTTGAGGACGAAGAGGTGAGTATATGCGTAGTAGGTGTATGCGGTTGCTCGTTGGGAGGACGGAAAATGATTGAATTAAAGTTTGGCGATTTAGGCTCCGAATCGATGGATTACTATATTTGGTAACTGCTACACTAACCAACCATGCTCCGCTTACGTCCTCTCAATCGAACTGGGATGCAAGTGGGTCACACCAATGTGTCTAAATGCACCCTTGAAATTACTCACCGTCCTCTAATCTCCGTCCAATCGGTGACCATTCTTTCCCCATCTTCCTCTCGTACGCGTCGAGTACGGAAGAAAATAGTGGCTCAGATTCTGGGTGGGTAGAAGCAAACGCGCGCTCCAACACGTATAAGTCTACAGCTTTGTCTTCTGCCAGCGTAGACGTGTAAGCTAGCCCAAAGTCAATGAGAACCTAGTCTTTGAGTTGACGCAAGAGGGGCGTGACGACGAAATAATGTTCGCGTACTAGTTGCTGTATACCTGGAGAAGCAGAGGACGGACGGCGAAGCATCATATTTGACGTTGTCAAGTCCCCGTGAATGATATCTGCGAGATGCATCTTTGCGATCTCAGTGCCCACCATAACCATCAACGCATCTAGATATGGTCGAGAAGATGATTGTCCCGGAGCGATGGATAAGATATCTCATACCTTTTGGTACTCTAAACTCTGCAAGCAAATCTTCATCTTCAGTGGATGCAACGTCTCCGTCTTCCTCGGAATATGTCTCTTCGCCTTCATCCCCTGACCCGAGCAAGAACCGAATATTCTTCCCATCAACCCATTCGATGCCTAGCGCACCACTCGCCGCATCTACGAAGCGCAACCCAGGCACGCTAACACCGTACCTGACACGACTCAGTGTTCTCGACCGATAATTTAGAAAAGCGGCTCAAATACATACCGGAGACAACGCAGGATCGCACGAGCTTCTCCGGCAACGCGCGCACGCGTCAAATTCGCGTCCAGGGTGGCATGGCGGTACTGCTTGGAAAAGCGGTACTTAAGCAAGAAGGGTTGACCACCTGAGTGCAGGGTCGCACGATAAACCTTCTGCAAACGCTGGTTAAGAATGTATGGGGATAGTGAAAGGTACTTGCGGCTTCCGCGCCTTGAGAGATAAGCGCAGACGATCGTATGAGGGCAGCTGTTGGAGAGGAGTCCATGATGGCGGCTCGGATTAGGCAGTTGGAGGTATGGCCGCCGCCGCCGCCGGCATGGAACAACGTTTTCCCCTTGCCTAAATTTGATTGGATGCTAGACAGGTGATAACCCCACTCGCCCCCTCCTCTGCCAAGTTCCATACTGCGTACCAAAATTTCGAGATTCGGAAAAACGATGCCGAACGTCGCCGGCGTGGAAACTCTTTTCAATCTCGCGACGCTTTCGTTTATCAAGCTTCCCAAAAACTCACGCCATCAACTCTTCCTTCCCCAGGGCACGCATGGGCTCCCGCTCAAGAGCTCAGACTGAGTGCAGTGAAAAGCGCGTTTCGTCAGACTCGCTTGTCGTCGAGGTCAAATCGACCGTGCCAGTCACCCCAGCTCCCACACAACCGCAATCTCGCACCTCAGATACTCCAGATGGCGGATTGTTCGCGTGGCTCCAAGTCGTAGCCTGCTTTTTAGTGCTCATGAATACATGGTATGCCCGATGTCAATGATCAGCCTGTCCCCGAACTAACGCGATGCAACGTCCAGGGGCATCGTCAACACCTTTGGCGCATACCAGACCTTTTATGAGGTCCACCTGCTTCGCTCGCACTCTCCGTCTGCCATCTCCTGGATTGGCTCCATTCAAGCATCCCTGCTCTTTCTCGTCAGCGTACTCACAGGGCCCATTTTCGATGCTGGTTACACCCGCACCCTCTTCGGCGTGGGATCGTTTCTCGTCATTCTCGGCACGATGATGACCAGCCTGGCGACGCATTACTACCAGATCTTCCTCGCTCAAGGCCTCTGCTTCGGCATTGGTGCAGGCATGATGTTCGTACCCAGCATCGCCATCGTGTCCACCTACTTTGAGAAGAACCGTGCTTTTGCCGTTGGTGTCGGCACTAGCGGTAGCAGCTTCGGTGAGTAAATGCGCCGTGCTTCCATATGTGTGCTCACTGACGGTCTCGTCTCACCGTTCGTTTTTCTCAGGTGGGATAATCTATCCAACCATATTCCACAGACTACAACCGCGGATCGGCTTCGGCTGGGCGACTCGCGTAATCGGTCTCATCGTATTCGTTACGCTCATCGTCGCCGTTATCATCACGCGCCAGCGCGTCCTTCCTGCGACGCGCCGCAAGCTCTTCGACGTCTCGGCGCTGCGCGAGGTGCCCTTCGTCTTCTGCACATTAGGGATCTGCGTTGGCTTCGTGGGCCTCTACAACCCCTTCTTCTACATCCCGTCCTTTGCGCTCCTCAAGACCGGCGCGAGCCCGACGCTCGCCTTCTACTTCGTGCCCATACTCAACGCCGCCTCCGTCTTTGGCCGACTAGCACCGACGGCGCTCGCGGATCGCGTAGGCACGCTCAACACCATCATCCCGTGCACGTTGGTGTGCGGCGCGCTGCTCATCGCGTGGACGGCCGTGCACAGCACCGGCGCCCTCATCGCCTTTGCGCTCCTCTACGGTTTCTTCTCCGGCTCGTTCGTCTCGCTGCCACCGAGCACACTCGTCGCGCTCTCCCCGGACCTCAGCAAGGTCGGCACGCGCATAGGCATGGGCTTTGGCGTGTCCAGCCTTGGCGTGCTCGTCGGCTCCCCCGTCGGCGGCGCACTCCTCAACCTCCACACGGGCCACTTTGTCCGCATGCAGGTGTTCTGCGCCGTCGCTATGCTCTTTGCATGTGCGATGCTCGTTGTTGCGCGCGTAGCAAAGTCCGGCCTCGTCTTCATGGTCAAGGCCTAAATTTTAGGAGGTGGTCCTTTGTCGGACTCACTGGAGGACCCGTCGTATGATGGGTCAACCCTATCTCAAACCAAGACGGGAACGGGTGTATTGGAGAAGCGATAGAATCAAGAGAAGGGGGGAGGGAAGATAATGATCTTGAGCAGCATCTTATATAACTGTTGTGAGCAAATGACTGTAACGTGTTTCATCGTTGTTCATCAATGAAAATTCCTTCTGCCCGTCATGTGCTGTGACTGGAACCAGCAAATGTGGGGAATAACGCGTCGTCGAAAGGAAGGACTTCAGAGATATGAAAAACAGGGATTTCGGGTAAATATAACGTGGGATGCGTTTCATCAGTGGAAATACTGTAATGCGATACGGACCATCGAAACGCGGCTTAGCTACGCGTGGACCGCTGCCTATTTTATACTCGCGCCGTCGGTGCGGCGTGGCACCGACGGGACAGGACGACGCGGACCTCAATGGTTCACACAGACTGGCGTCGTTTCATTTAAAAAATACCATTGGACGGCTTGGTGCGGTTAACGGAGTGGGTCAGTGCGGGACAGCGTGGATCTTATCTCTGGGCGCACTGCGCTGCGACATCAGCCAATCCAAAGCCTGATTCATCAGCAGCAGCCACCAGCGTCATGCAAACCTCCTGGTAAGCGGATGCATGACGTCAGGAGCCCTAGTTCGTCCGCTTTATAAGACTTGACCAGCGCACTCAGGGGGAGACAAGCTACTTTAACAAATGGCACCAACCAAGCAGAATGCAGTATACATCACAGAAACAGGCCCCACGTTAGGTCGCGTAGATGTTCCAAAACCAGGTAACGGGCAGATCCTCGTCAAGGTGATGGCCGCGGCGCAGAACCCGACAGATTGTCAGTTCACACACAACCGCTAATTCGAGGAAGACTCACTTTATCCTAATAGGGAAGGCGCTCGGGCGTGCCCTCAAAGCGAATAAATACGGTGTCATCATCGGGAATGATTACGCGGGAACCGTTGAAGAACTTGGGCCGGACGTCCCGGCGGGTGTCAGGACCCTCAATGAGCGTGTTGCTGGTTTCATGCTCGGCAGTCAGTCATCTTCCGAGTAGTCTTCGTGCGTGCTGAGCCCGGATCTAGCCATCTCCGCAAACGGCGCGTTTGCGGAATACGTCGTCGCGGAAGCTGAATATGGCACCGTACCAATCCCCGCGGGTTGGACGTTCGAAGAAGCCGCACAGCTCGGCGTAGCTCCATACACCGCCCTGCAGTGCCTACACGAGACGCTTGAGCTGCCTTCGCCCTTCGAGGCTCGGTCTGGACCCCAACGCTCCATCCTCATTTGGGGCGGTGCGTCGTCTGTGGGCCAGTATGCGATCCAGTTCGCCAAGCTTGGAGGCTTCCGGGTCATTACGACAGCTTCGCCAAAGAATTTTGACCTCGTCAAGGGCCTTGGTGCAGACGAGGTATTCGACTACCGTGACGAGAACGTCGTGGAAAAGATTCGTGCTACCACCGGCAACGCACTGGATATCGCTGTCGACACGGTTTCGGAGGGTAAGACGCCGGTGCAAGTTACCGGTTCGATCGGGGACAAGGGCGGAAAAGTGGCGATCATCCTCCCGTATGAGAGCCCCCGTCCGGATGTAAAAGTCAAGTTCAGCATGGCCCCCAATTTGCTCAAACGCGTGCGCTCCCTCGTGCAAACTTTCCCTTTTTTGATTTGCTCATGGACTTTCTAGGAGTTGAATGGGAAGTGGTACGTCGATTTGTTGACCAAGACCCTCGCCACGGGCAAGATCAAGCCGAACCCGGTCCATATCCAACCTGGCGGCCTCGCAGGTGTGAAGGGAGGCTTGCAGGACATGCAAGAGGGAAAGGTAATTGTTTCCTGTCTGCGGAAGATGCTGTAACTGATGTCGATGTAGGTCAGTGCGCGAAAGATCACATATCGCATTGCAGACACACCAGAAATAGCGGCACGCACGGGAGGTGGCGACGACAATCGCGCCACGTAGGAGCTGTATCGGGATGAGAACCACGCGGGCATCTGTGCCGTTGCTGATTGCCAGTTGGACGGACTTTGTCAGGGTTACTTGACTTGTATTTGTACTAACAGTTACGGAACTCGGGAATTGATCACGTCTTTGATTGCGCCGGTCGAGGACTGAATACAAAGCTTACCTCAAGTATTTAAAAGTCTTTTGACTTCGGCGAGCAAAGTCCTCGGAAAAGTTTGACATGAATGTCCCAACAGAACGGCACGTCATAAAACTTGCCATGCCGGACCAATGCAGATGATATGCGACTATGATATGCGACCAACTTACTAGTAGTATGTTTGAAAAGGAGAGGACGGCTGAATGTACGATGGAGTTAGTAGTACTAAGCGATGGTGATTGCGTGCACTTGTCTCTTGCTCGCGTCTTGCACACTTGTTTGCTTGCTTATTCGTTGCTGGGCCGCCGTGTCTATAGCTAGATCTGACATGTGTCTTCCCCTAGTATTGGTAACTTTCGTCTTCGCGCTTTGCCAGTTGTCAAGAGCCTCACCATCTTACAGCTCGCTTGTTGGGAGCCACTTGACCACGCCACTGAATGAGATATTGCGTGCGTGTCCCTCGTTGTCATCAATGATCCTGTCAATATAAAATTTATGTTGCCCGACAAGTACTATGACTGGAGCCAGCGGCTGTACTAGTGCATGTCGTTCTCTTTGAACAGAAGTACTTCAGAGGTATGATAAAAATTGCCGGGCTTTCAGGTAGATCTAAAGTGGCTGCGGGATGCGCTTCATCAGAAACATTATGAGGACCATCGAAATGCGGCAGGCATGAATTGAGACCGTTGCCTGTTTTGTACTCGCGCCGTCGGTAATGCCAGTGACGGGAGCTCACACTCGTGGACAAGACGACATCGAGTATATTCTCGATCACGGTCCCTAGTTTCATCTACGAGTTTAAAATTGGACGGGGCAGCCTCAGGATGAGTCCTACTTCTCGGCGGTGTGGATACGGTCAACGGAGTGGGTCAACAGCGGAGTGGGTCAACAGGTCAACAACGCAATGGGAGCTTTTGTTTTTTCCCGATGTTTTAGACTTTAAAGGCGCAACAACTTTCCTTTTTTAACGTGTGAAAATTATGTCAGCTGGATAACTCGAGTGGGTCATCAACGTATCAACAACGTGGGCCACTGCAACAGTGGGTCACTGGCAACGAGTGCGGGACAGCGTGGATCATATTTGGGATTCGGCCTGCAACATCAGCCAATCCAAAGCTTGATTCTTTACCTGCATCATCACTTCTGCACGCAAACATTTCCTGTGTGACGATGATGTTTGACGTCAGGAGCCCATGTTCGTCCGCTATATAAGGCTTGACCTAGTACGCTGGAGCTCAGGGGATCTCATCCGACTATACTTACGAGCTACTCAACAATGGCACCCACCAAGCAGAACGCGATATACATCACAGAAACAGGCCCCACGTTGGGTCGCGTAGATGTTCCGAAACCTGGTCCCGGTCAGATCCTCGTCAAGGTAGTGGCCGCTGCGCAAAACCCGGTTGATTGTCAGTTCAAGCCGCTGATTCGATGTTTGGGAGGAATTGTAACTGACTTTACTATCTTTAGGGAAGTCGCTCGAGCGTGCCCTCAAGGCGAGTGAATACGGTGCCATTGTCGGAAATGATTTTGCGGGCACCGTTGAAGAACTTGGGCCGGACGTCCCGGCGGGTGTAAGGACCCTGGGGGAGCGTGTTGGCGGTTTCGTACTCGGCAGTCAGTCGTCTTCCGAGTTGTGTAACTTTGTGCTGAGCCCGGTTCTAGCCCTCTCTGCAAACGGCGCGTTTGCGGAATACGTCGTCGCGGATGCTGAATATGGCATCTTACCAATTCCCGTTGGTTGGACATTCGAGGAAGCCGCTCAGATCGGCGTGGCTCCAATCACCGCCCTGCAATGCCTGCACGAGACTCTTGAGCTGCCCTCGCCCTTCGAGGCCCAATCCGGACCCCAACGCTCCATCCTCATCTGGGGTGGTGCCTCGTCTGTGGGCCAGTACGCGATCCAGTTCGCCAAGCTTGGCGGTTTCCGGGTCATAACGACGGCATCGCCGAGGAATTTTGACTTCGTCAAGGGCCTTGGTGCGGACGAGGTGTTCGACTATCGTGACGAGAACGTCGTGGAAAATATTCGCGCTACCACCGGCAACGCACTCGATATCGCTGTCGACACGATTGCGGAGGGTAAGACGCCGGAGCAAGTGACCGGTTCGATTGGGGACAAGGGTGGAAGAGTGGCTATCGTTCTTCCGTACGAGAGCCCTCGTACGGATGTAAAGGTCAGGTGGAGCGGGGCCTACGATCTGCTCAAACGCGTACGTCTCTCGCGCAAACTTCCCTCTGCTTGCTCATGGGCCTTCTAGGAGTTGAATGGAAAGTGGTACGTCGATTTGTTGGCCAAGTCCCTTGCCACGGGCAAGATCAAGCCGAACCCCATCCAAATCCAACCCAGCGGCCTCGCTAGTGTGAAGGAAGGTTTGCAGGACATGCAAGAGGGAAAGGTAATCGTTTTACCTGTCTACGGGAAGATGGTGTAACTGACGTCGATGGCAACCTGACAGGTCAGCGCGCGTAAGCTCACATATCGTATTGCGGACACCCCGGAAATAGCGGCACGCACGGGAGGTGGCGACTACAATAGCGCCACGTAGGAACTGTATGGCATTGAGATTGCGGTGTGCAAAGAATCATGTCTCACTTTCTGTTCACTCTGCTTTTTTCCTTGTTTACGTTGGTTGGGGATTGCTTGTCTTAGGTATCTACTTAAGAATACCACTGAAGGTTCACGTCTTGAGAGCACAGATGTATTTCAGTGAGAAAAGCTTGACTTAAATGACCTGAAGTAACGGTACTAGTATGCGGCATGTCGTCATGAATATTCGGTGTGCCAGTTTGAATGCGCGACTGACTGACTGATGGCGTGAGTTTGAACAAAGGTCTACTAGCGGCACCTTGTTCTTGTACTGTACTTGTGTACAGTATAGTGAAGTGCGTGTCGCGGTCTTACGCACCAATGTGGCGTACGTTCAGGCTTAGTCTAGTCGGCGGTGCCTGGCCTGGGTCGCGTTTTGTTCCTGACTCGCAGCCTCAAGCAGCTTGAGCGCTTGAGCTTGCGCTGGCAGTGAGGCCTAGTGAGGCAGTGCATCGTGCACAATGTGGCTCGAATTATCTGTATTTGTTTTCCCCTTCTCACTCTGTCGTCGACTACAAAATGTCGGATCTAGTCCGTGAGTGCAGCTCATGACTGATTTTCCCCATAGCTAGAGTTTATCGGTGTTTGTTTAGCTTTTGGTGATTTCCATGCTACGTCAGATGCGGTCACGGTTGATAGACCTGCCGACGACACCATCAAGTCTGCGTCTCTCCACCCCCTCAAAGAAGCGCCATTCGTCTTTGACCCTGCTGCAACATACCTAGACCAGAACGTGCAGGCATGGGCACAATACTACGCCCAGGGTGGGACTGACCCGGCCGGCTCTGTGTACTTCATCTCTGTGCCCGGTATCACTGACGCGCGGTCGTCGCCAACCGCCGCGGTGCATCCCCAGCAGCCACAAGGCGGCCAGGTGGAACAACAACAACAGGTTCTTGGCTCGCCAGAAACACGCGCGCATCTTCAGCGCCAGAGCTCGCTACCAGCGTCCGAGTCCGAGGCCAGTATATCACCCATCGTCCAGAATTCCAGGGACATTACGTACGTTCATATCAGCGCTTTTCTTTGGTTAAGATTCATCACGCCCCTAGTAGGTCGACGTTGTCCAAACCCAAGGCATCTGCACCGCCAATATTCTTTGGCCGTGATGCCGAGCTGACTCAGATCCTCGACATGGTTTTCGGTTCTCTTCCTGCTCGCATCGCGATCCTGGGACCTGGCGGTTACGGGAAGACCACTCTTGCGAACTCGGTGCTCGCTCATAGTCGCATTCGTCAGCGCTTCGGTGATGCCAGATATTTCATCCCCTGTGAATCCGCCACTACCTCCGAAGACCTCTTAATCGAGCTCGCGAAAGCTTTGGGTTTCTTAAACGCTGGGCGGAATGCAACTTGGCCTTATATAAAGGCAGCGCTGAAGCTGAACGAGTGCATAATCTGCCTTGATAACTTTGAGTCGCCTTGGGACCAGGCTGCTGAGATACGAAACTCGGTTGAGGAGCTGCTCTCCCAGATTGCTTCGCTGCGCAACGTCACGGTGCTCGTCACCATGCGTGGCCTGGTGAGGCCTGCTCGTACCCGCTGGACCCAACCTCTTCTGGCCCCGTTGCGGAGCCTTGATAATGGTGCAGCTCAAGTAGCCTGGCAGCGTATGCAAGAGACAGCCGAAGCATCGAATAATGATGTGGTTGCGTTGCTCGAGACCGACTCTTTCATTTACAGCCCGAGCTTTGCGTCAAGTGAGGCCAGTATCACTTCGTATAAAACTGAGAGGACTATCAACTCCCGCACGAGTCGCTACAATGATCCCCCTCGACGTAAATACACTGATATTGGACAGTTAAGGCACCCACAAGGGCTTGTGTCCTTAGACGCTGATGGCACCTCAGCTTCAAAGGTATGTGGAATTATTGGTTGTCTGGGTAGCACAACCGCACTGGCGCCACATTTCAGACCCAGTTAAGGAATGAGTTCCTGTCAACCCCTCTCAGAACGTTGCCCGTTCAGGATATCTATCGAAAGGCCAACTTGGTCCAGGAAAGCCTGAACAGACCGGCGAGTTCCCGGTCGGATTCCATTCTTTCTTCACTGTCACTCCTACCCCCGGCTGAAGGTGATGATCAGGACATAACTTCCAGCGATGATGAGACAGTTCAAGTTTGTGAGGAATCCATCTCTGACTCTTTATTACCCTCAATACTTATTGCTTTGTTTAGTACATGCACCGTCGACCCCTACTATTGGCCTATCTGCTCTTCCCTCACGAGTATTCACTTCCCCATCATTTTGTCCTTCGTACCTTTCCATCGGCAGTACAGCTAATAGTGCACTAATCCTGGTTGCTTCTTTGCAACCCGCTTCTTCCACGTAAGTTCTGTCTCAGCTCTCAGTCCGGAAAGTATCGCTCAGACGTTTACATTTGCACTTCCAGACCCTGTTCAACTTGCGCGCAACCACTTATAGGGGAAACCGTCTATGCGATTGGAGCGCTTCATCATCTTGGCTGTTTTAAGTGCATTGTAAGCAAAGCTTTCTTCAGTGCCACAGGGATCCTGACAACCTTGTAGGACTGTGGAGTCGTTGTAGCATCAAAGTTTTTTATCATCGAATCTGGTGGCAGCCAACGACCACTATGTGAGACTGACCACAGCCGTAGGTTAGACAATCTTTGCGAAAAATGTGGACTCGTGGTTCGAGGCAACTACGTAACCGCTTTCGGTAATTCCCTTTTCGTTCATGCTTTGGCTGGGCTGACCGTCTTACAGAGAAGCAGTGGCACCTCGAACACTTTACATGTGTTATTTGTTCAACCGTCTTGGCCCCGACGGACTCGCATTACGAGAACGCAGGACAACAATATTGCCGCCAACACTACTTGACCGGTTTTACGAGGAAATGTACTGGTTGCAGCTCTGAGATCCTCAAGGATTATGTGAATACTGCTCACCACAACTGCTGGCATCTCGAGTGCTACATGATTCGAAAGGTCAGCATTGGCGTAAATACTTCTTTTTTCTTTCGTTGATTTGTTATGCAGTTCTGGAACGTCAACTTTGTTTCAAAGCAAACCGACGAGTCCTCCATCACTACGGGACAAACTCATCGTGAGAAGAAAGATACGGCACGACAGTCAGAGTGGCAACATATTTGGACGTATGTCAGACCTCAAGTGGATGATGCCGCCTGATTAATGATGCTTGGCTGTCTCTTTAGCGTCCTGAATACGTACGAAAACGAGAGCGCTGCCTGCATATTTGACGTACTTCTGGAGGTCACCAATGGCCGATACGTTTCCGCCATTAAATTACTGGAACAGCTCCTTCTTCCCGTGGAGGTTCTTTTTTCTGCAACTGATGACCTCGAATACAAATTCGCGTTGCCGAATGGCGCTGGTGAGGATGACTTCCTTGATGATGTTCGCCCCTTCTGAATATGGCCCCTTAGACGGCATCCCGTACATTAAAGTGGCTCGTGCGCTTTGCCATGGAATTTTCGAGGCATTTACGTTCGTCTCCGAGCACCAAAGGAGTCAGTCCATGGAACAAAGGGCTACTGCAATTCTCGGACTACTCAAAGAGGTAGCGGGAATTTCTCGCTGCTTGAACAGCCTCATCGGAATCGCCCTCAGGTGTGCGCTCGAACTTCAGCATGATCATCTCATTCCGGGGGGATTAGCATCATTCCTGGACAAACTTCACGCAATTACTAAAGTCAATTCATCTGGGCACACGCCCACAGCGACTATGGGCGTGGCTGGCACTGTCACCAAGGTTGAGCTTACCGAACACGTCAATCCTGTCACAAGCTCTCTTTCATGCGGCTACCGGAGTCTAGCTCCAGAAAACGCAGGAGTATCCCCTCTCACAAAGGCGCAGAAGAAGTACAAACCGCCTACCGACCTGTGTGTCGAGTGTAAACTGACCATCGCCGAAGCTTGCGTGCGTCTCGGCACGTACCAACGCTGGCGCTTGCATTGTCTGCGATGTCAATCCTGCGACAAGGCTGCTTCCATGATGGGCCCCATCACCACACCGACCGATGTTCCCACTCAAGTTGACGCCAGCGACTTCCTTTATGAACCTATGAGCATCAAAAACGTACCATTGGTAGGGCCAGTGCCCAGCGTGGTTTACTGTACGGATCACGCGTGGCCCACTTCCCGTAGCGGCTTCCTGCCCGTATCTCTGTTGGAGCAATACGCTTATCTCCTAACTGTCTCCCTGAGACGCCTCTATGCGCACCTCAAGGATCCGATCCTAGCCTCTCAGACTTTCGGTATGCGCTTGTCCCGTCGAACGCGGCCGTGGCTGACACCCCTGTTGCAGTGAGTCCATGGGACGAAAGTGGGGGAAAGGGGGATAGAATAGCTGCTCGGAATAGCGAGCTTGTCCAGGACGAGTGAGAGATGTCCTGGGTGGTAGGTACCGCGTTTGTGCAAGAAAACGACGCGTGTGTTGTGCGCGCCTATCCTGCTATATGCCCCAAGTCTTCAGTTTTAGTGGTGATGCTAACGTAGTTCAGGCCGTTGTTTGTATGTGCAATACGATACCAGGCCAAGTTGTTCAACTAGTGTTCCGATTCCTGCAACATCAAAAGTCACATATCTAATATACTCGAGGTGCGACTAGCGACGCGGTTTTTGTCTGGGATCATTTATCCTGGGACCGAGTACACATACAGTAACAATAATTCCCCAACGCCCAAAGTGAAAGTGAAGAATAGACTTTAATCGGAAACAATCGTGATTGATCATACAGAAGCGCCCTCTCATCAACACCACGATACAGCGATCTGAAGACTTGGTTCAGACCACATCAAAAGCGTCTTGTGAGCGGGCGCTTGATAAATGTACCCGAGACACCAAGCTGGTCACGGATTGCGTTGTTGATGTGCCAGGAACTAGTCCGGTACCCCTAATCGTGAGGGGCGGCGTAGACATCTAGTGGGTCGGTGGGGATATCTGCCTGGATCAAGCGGCGCCCTAATTTGGGCCATGAAGTTAGCGTCTCAATCGTATCTGGCGCCAAGGTTCCAGTAGTAGACGTAATGAGATCCTCGATGCACAACGCGAGCCGCTCAAGGGGAGAAGAGGATATCTGCTGAAGAGGGGAAGCAGTTGAGAACCTCGCAAGATCGGCGACTTTGACACCACGGGCCTGCTCCGCACCAAGGGGGCGCTTACTCTCCTCCAGGGTGCGTAAATCGTCATCTCTTTCCGCCAGTTTCGCGCGACTTGAATTACTCTCGTCCCCCCGCGGGACCAGAGACCCATCGTTACCCTCCTCTTGCACAGGCTGGCCGAGTATGCGGTCACGCATGTTCGCGCGCTCACTGCGCTCCCGACGGAGGCGCGCCTCGTCCGTGAGGAGATTTGTTATATCTTTAGCTCTCTGACGGACGTTCGCGCCCTGATCTTTCCCAGATTCGTCAAGGTAGTAGAACTCTTTGAGCGTTTTGATGATATAGATGTTGTCCCGGAAGTAGACAACGACGTTTTCCGACCCTGCGTAAAGAAGATAGTCGAGAAGTGTGAGGCTCTAATCGTAGAGCAAGAAACTTAGGCAGCTTCATTACAAGATGAGAACAAGCACGAACTTTAAAAACGTGGCGCCAATTTTTGCCCTTGTCATTGAGACGTTTGTCCAGCATCTCCATGATTTCAACGAAGTCATTTCTACGTTGCCATGTTTAATGAAGGAAAAATACTGTGGTTGACGTGGAAGGGAAACGCACGGATAGTAAGTCATCTGTGCGATCTCGTCCATCTGGGTGCCAGAGGGGCCCCATGCATCGTTGGAAGTGGCCTCGCGAACTTTAGCCTGTATATCGGAGTAACCTTTCGTGTAATTCTTTGCGACACGTAGCACGCCTTTGCCGAACAGGGACATGACGGTTGTGAGAGTCGAACCCGAGAGAACGATGGGGTCTAGCTCATCGGGGCATTCGAATTTGCGTGCAGAGTATAGCCTCTGGCATACAGTTAGCACCCTCATTAAAACACCGACGGGGCAGTGTGAGCAGGCACGGGTTCGATTCGTACCTTACGGCGAGTGCCTCATATTATGATCGTGCCTGAACAGGTTTTCTTTGTTTTCTCTTGCACCGCGCGGTGTCCTTTCACCATCCCGCTAGCATAGTTCCACGTTTATCAACTCAAGTGTCGCCGCCTCTTTTGTTCCTCTCGATGAAGCTGTACAGTAGACACTGTCTTCAGGGTGGAAGGTCTGGAGCGCGCAAGGGACTGGCCTCGGAACTGGCTTTATGGACGGATGGTCTGTGAGATGTGCCGCTTAGAATACTCCAAAGGTGGATGTAATTGACGACCTGGAAGAAGATGAAAAATCGAAACCGAACTTGAATGCAGTGGGATGCTTTGTGAGAACGCTTGTACAGTATTGTTTGCAAATTGCAGAGCACGCAGGTTCACGGCTAGTGCAAGAAGACGCCATCTTGACCGCATCCGTCTGATGTATTGTCCGACTATGTCCAAATAGGGCGGCCACCAGGTGACTCCCAGTGGGAAGTCAGTAGATCGGAGTCGATTAGGATGTCGTAGATAGAAATGATCGGAATTGAATGATCAATAAAATGTGTCATACTAATGATACAAACAATCTATCTAGCACGGGTATCGAGAACAAGAACTGACGGGGGCATGAGTGCATGAGCACTGTAGAAGCTGGACGTAGGGAGAACCTTGACGACAAACCAAAGAAGGCTGCGAAGGGCAGGTGGGGGATGCAGCGCAAATATATCATCAACCTAAGGCGGTGAATTAGTCATCTTCATCAGCAAAATTACAAGTCAGCTTTTCGGCCCTTCTGTGGCTGCCGGCAGGGGTAAAAGGGCGGGAAGCCGGGAAGGGTTTGCCTCTTTCGGAAGGCATGGCCTTGATCTTTTTTTATTTTTTATTTAAACCAATATTTATTCCGGGGTGAAGCACCAGGGGTGCGGACCGGTCGTAGCGCATACCATACTACATTTAGAAAACAGAAAGAAACCGAAAACGGAGACCAACGAGGCAAGGGAAGAGCGTCGCAGGAGAAGAGAAAAGAAGTGACAGCCAGGGTCATAAGAGATGAGGGAGGATGACAGCGTAAACGCAAGGGAGGGGAAACGTAAATACGAGACATCAGCAAAACTGCAAAACTTATTTTCTCGCTTAAATTTTATAGATATGTCACTAAGGACCCAAGTGAGTCCCAAGTGATGTCAGCCAATGCCAAGCGGCTCCAAGCATTCTCCAAGCAGTTCAGAGCTCAGTTTTTTTTTATCAGACACGAAGTGTTTATTTCTAAGAGTACTAAGCAAAGTAAGAAAATGGTAGCTATACAATCTAAGAGTGCTAAGTGTGCTAAGTGTTGCTACTGTTGTCTTCGCATGATCATCGTTTGTCGTTGTGCCGGTCGTTGTTGTCGCTGTCACACTGGCAGCTGTCATTGTTGCTGTTGGGGATGTTGTTGTTGTGCAGTAGTCGCCCTCACATCGCTGCCGGGGTCATTGTGCGGTTGTCATCATTGCT
>QFDV01002971.1:656-11052 GCA_003315845.1 Lactarius trivialis
CAGACACCCCACTCGAGTGCATTGAACATCGGGCACGACCACAATCACAATAGCGCCAGTGCCGGCATATATCACGACCTTGGTCGGAACTAACACACGCAGCCCGACGCGTCAGCGCAACAACGAGCAAGCAACACGCCGTGAAAGGACAAATGTACCTTCGGCAATGAGTCGGCATCATACTCATCGTCGTTCCCTGTGCCTCCCTCACTCGCCTCGAACGCGACGGCCTTCCGCTGCACGAATTCCGACGGGGACCTGCGCAACGACCCGCAGCGCTCAACCGCGCCGTCTCTTCGCCCGCGCCACCCACACGCGACGCCTGCATCCTCGTCCACGAACTCTGCGAGACTGCGACAGCCAAGTCCATGTCGATCCCGCTCGGCACGGCTCGCAGCGTGCGGCAGACCGTGCATATATTCCATCGCAGGCATATAGTGCCCCCGTGCCGGGCGTGGCGGAGGTGAATAGGTCTGGATTCAGCGTGGGCACGCACCTTGAGCACCAAAAGGCAATGGTGATCACCTGAGACAAAGGCGGTGGCAGGGGCAGCGTCAACGGGCGAAGGTGTTGACTGACCAAGAGAAGGCAGACCACAGTCAGTCACGGCCCGGGATCAAGCCCGAGAGGGCATCGGCGCCGCCGGAGGATGACCCCGGGCCGGTGGTAGTATGCCGTTTCTCACTCGTTTCTCATCTTCTTCAAGTTCCTTTCGTCTTCCTAATTATCACACTGGCACGCACCATGGCCATGACGGGATCGCTGAGCCCAAATCTCGGCGTTTCTTTTATCCCGACCTTGCTTCTGGTGCATCAAACATTCATGCGACAACAACGGGGTGCCAAAATTATATTTGAAGGCTCTGCTAACTTTGAAAGCGAGGGTGTGCTAGAGTAGTGTGGTTCTGGTGCATAATGCTGATCGATTATATATAATACTAGCCAGTGGTTGACACTTGTCAATGCGCGTCCATACGTTCATAACTTACAAGGAACTGAATTAGAATTCAATCAGACTACGAAACGAAGATCTGGATTTGCCAGACACCATGACCGTGACCCACTTCAATGGCTTTACAGTACCAGCTATCCGTGCACTGGCGCACGGTCCTGCTGTCCAGGGAGTCCGCCCGTCACGGCGTGACTGTATAATCCTATAAAAGAAGAGTGTTGCAGAAAGAGATGACATTACAGAGACTCCCCTTGAGACACCTCGCATTCTAATCCTTAGTCGACGATGCGTTTCTCAACTCTTGCTCTCCTCATCGCCCTTCCTGCTGTAGCATACGCAGCACTGTTCCCCAAAGATTTCTGCGACGGCGATCCCTGCGACGGCGACCATCCCTGTTGTAGCCAGGCTTACTGCAGGGTGATAGATGAGGATACTTCAGTATGTCTCGGTGCATATGCTCTGCCTCCTGCTGACCGGAATGTCAGGTATGCACCCCCTTACCCTAAATGAGAGGTGAATCGGGGAGGGAGTTTCAGGTCGCGGGTTCGTAGCGCCTGAAGTTCATGTTGAAGCATGTCCTTCCCTGGTGGTTATGTGAGAGTCGGCGGAGTCGGCGGGACACCATAAACTATGATTTTTTTCTCGAATGCAGGTGGTTCAGAACGCACAATGTATATCGGCACACACATTTCTGTCCGTTATTGGCCTGAGAGTCAGAAAGGCCCAGAACGGGGAGTCTGTGTCGATTTATGGTGATCTCTCCTAGCTATCATCATCGTGCATTCGCCGTCGTGCGTGTCCTGAAAGCCGTGTGCGGGCCATTGCAGCAACCAGTCGATGATTGTCCTGAATATGATACCAACAATCCGAGAAACTGTGTATTCCAGTATACACCCGCCCTCCCACGATTGAAAACACGTACTAGTATGTAACAAGACCATAATCCAAGTCGCAAAAGCGGTTGTCGAGAGGGAACTGAGGCGATCATAGATATCGTAGGCGTGTGCACCTAGGAACTACGCCTTGGATGTATAATTGTGGAGCGAGGGGAGGGGAGGCTCTATTCAAGGTGATAGCTTCCGAGTCCAAGAACCAGCGAACAGTGAATCAGTTGCAAGAGAGAGCAACCATTTCACGAACCTACACTGGCAACAGAGTCGCACGATCGACGGAACGTACTATTACGTACATAGCCGTGACTGCGGCATCACACATTTATTTTCAAAACTCCATGACGTTCCCTTCCTTGTCTTCTGCTTCCCCGGCGGGACGGTGTCGGGTAGTATGTGAATTTGTTGGGCTCGAGGCATCTCGTGTGGATTCGAGTTCTTCGCCTGCACTAGTTACTCAGGTGTTTACTGTAGTACAGTAGTAATCGACCTCCGAGTCGTTACCCCGTCCAAAGTCTCGCGTCTTCTCGCATCCGTTTCTCATCTTCCTTTCCTCATCTTTCGTCTTTTTCGGACATACGTCAGTGCTGGGAGCCTATTTGTACATGACGGGTGTCTGTCATTCACGACCCTGCCAGTGCTTCTTTCCACACGGCATTCCTTCCATTCATGCAGTGACACTCTCATAACCCACACTCAGGCTTCCCAATAACCCTTTCCCCGACTCCCAAGTTGTTAAATCCCTCCCTATTGTCTCCCAGAAAACCGATACACCTCAATAACCCATGACCTGACCTGTCCACCGAATGGTATGGGTCAAGAGGGAGTCGACTATAGTACGACTCGGACGCTGCCAGTGGGGCGCCAAAGCTATACTTTAAAGGCTCTGCTGAAGTGGGGGTTTGCCAGTGATTGACACCTGTCAGTGCCCGTTGATACAAGGAAGCGAACTTGTATTGGAATTTCTCACTCAATCAAATGACGACCAGGATTTGCCAGAGACGTGTCCTGCCTCATGAACCTTGCGGGTGAGTGTGTTCTGCCGACGTCACGGTCCCGCTACTGTTTCTTCATTCATTTGAGGAGCCCGCCCGTCACAGAGTGATTGCAGAAATTCTATAAAAGAGCTGCACAGAGGAAGGTGGCATTAAAAGGATTCGCGTTCTAATTCCTAGTCAACGATGCGTTTCTCAATTCTTGCTCTCCTCATTGCCCTTCCTGCTACGGCATACGCAGCAGGGACCCCCGAACCGCCCTGCGTCAATATCGGTCATCATTGCACCAGCGTCACTCGCTGCTGTGGAGAGCTTCGATGCGGCTTTAATAACGACGGCAACCCTCCAGTATGTCCCAGCGCATATCCTCTGCCTCTCGCTGACCGGGATCTTAGTACTGCATGCCGCCGCTCTAAGAGGACCATATTCTTGTTTTGGTCTAGATGAGAGGTGATACGGGGAGGATGGTTCAGGTTGCGGGTTTGTTGCGTCCTGTCCTTCTCTGATGGACATGTGGGAGGGGCGGTGTTCGTTTTCAAAACTCGGCGGGACACAATAAACCATGAAATTTTCTCGAATGACAATGGGCAGCTGGTTCAGAACGCACAACGTAAATCAAAAAAATATTCTTGTATGTGGCTGAGAGTCACTGGCACAAGGGCTTAGAACGGGGGCCCGATGTCAAGAATCTGCAACGACCTACTGTACTGTATGGTGATCGCTCCTCCCGGTCATCATCAGTACTGTCCTTACTGTATCGTACCTCTGCCGTTACTCATGCCCCGAAAGGCGCCGGTGCGGTCACATCCAGTCTCGGAAGAAGGCAAGTTAAATTCGCTTCCATAGGAGCGCCTCGGTGCTGTCTGACTGCTGTCAGGTGGGTTTGATCCCTCAGTTGACTGTGAGCAAAGTCCGCTTGGCACCCACCAATCCCACCGTCTTGACATGCTGTGACTTGCATAAAAACTGTAGGTAAACTTATAGTCACTACTCTGTGTGTGTATGATCAGGAGTGCCAGATTCGGGATCTACATGGGTGAGAACCCGTCCGAAATGCGGAACTTATCTGACGTTGGCTTTCCCTCTGTTCGTCTGACGCGGCGGCGCGATGAGGACTTCAGCTTGCATCTCCAGTAGTACTGAGGACGGCCGCTCCTGGTGCTGAGTCCCTTCTGAATGAACAACGCGATGGACCCTGACCTGCGCTCCGCCAAGTTTGATCGATTTGATTCCGAAATCAGTCGTGCACTTCAGTTTCATAGAAAGGTAGGTTATTTTACACCGTGCTCTACGTGACCTGCATCTTCTGCCGCTGCACATCGCGGATCTATGGTAATGCCACTGAGGCATCGGCGAGCGCTATCCGCGTTCCCAGACCATTCCTTGTTTTGTTTTATGGACAACTGATGCCAGTTTTGATCATGGTGGGAAAAAGGGCTTCTCACACCCCGTGATGTGGGGAGCTCGCCAACTCAGGCGCACCTGGGAACCGGGTGCGATGCAGGTCCACGTCGCCTCGCCTTCGCGTCTCAGCATGAATCCATTCTCGCTCGCAGCCACGAAGGTGTCCTCGAGGACCGTGACACCATTGTCGTCTCCCTCCTCCACAA
This sequence comes from Lactarius trivialis, assembly GCA_003315845.1. Taxonomy (NCBI): domain Eukaryota; kingdom Fungi; phylum Basidiomycota; class Agaricomycetes; order Russulales; family Russulaceae; genus Lactarius; species Lactarius trivialis. The sequence continues at coordinate 5,103 of QFDV01002971.1, forward strand.
ACGGCGCCGCGTCGTCGCCGACCTGGAACGATGCGACGAACGCGAGACTGTTCTTTGCGTGGCCAGGGAGCATTGCGGCGGCCGGCGCAATATCATGGTTCGAGGGCCGGTGGAAGAGCTTAATGTGCGTTGAGATGAGCATGAGTTAGTTCCGAAAAAAACGGCCGCGGCATACCTGAACGGACGTGCCCTCCTCGGGAGCGGTCTCCGTCTCAAGCGCCATTGTCCCGCGCGAAGGCCCGCCTGCCATGATATGGTGTAATTGCCAGAGCTCGCCATCGCGCAGCACGCCTAGGTAGAACTCGTCGTCTTTGGCCGCATGGCCAGTGATAAGCGCACTCTTCTCGATAGCGGAAATGAGCAGGGCAGTCGGGTTGGCGTTGTCCAGCTCGTTGACAAGGTTACCCTCTGATCTACATTCATTTTAGAGGGAAGATAACTTGTCGTAGATGGAAGGGGGACACACTGTGTTACTTTAAGTGGGGTGGTTATGGCGTGTAGGCCTGGGAATGCCATCCGTGAGACAGAGCGGGGACCAGCGGAGAGTGCGAGACCAACAGCGCCGGAGGATTTCACCGAGCCGTTGAAAATGAGCGTATATGGCCGCCCCGTAACGAAGGGAGTGGAAGACGCGAAGAGGCCTAGCTTCAGTATATAAAAATCAGTTTCCACCAAAAAAGAGCTAGCGACAGGGACCAACTTGGGTAGCATGAGTAAACGACGACAATGCCTGATTGAGACCTTGAGGAGCGTTGTCTGTCAGAGTGATGATCGTGTGCACGTCCGCCTGCCTGTAGTGAAAAAAGGTCCCGTGTGACGGAGAGCTAAGAGGAGTCTGAGTAGACGCACCTGAGCCCTCTCAATGACGAGGGCAACGCGTCACCTGCAAGACTACGACTCCAGATTCTCTCCCAATCCGGGTTCTCCTCTCTCAAGAACGCATGATCAGTCCCCTTCTCTTCTTCGCCCTTCTTCCGCATCGCATGCCACCTCCCGACCTGCGTCTCTGGCCGCCCCGGTATGTCGCTGTAGAACGGCGTGGCATTTTCCTTGCGAAAGAACGCCAACGAACACGCGATGGGCGCGCCGGGATGCGCAGCTGCGGAGAGACATCCGACGCTACCGGACGCGGAGAGAGAGGAGAGCGCGGAGACGAGCGGCGAGAGCGATGAGGTCGGGGCGTTGGTGGAAAGCGTGAAGAGGAGCGGATGGGCAGCGAGCTCGGCGGGGAGACGCGAGAGACGAGAAAGGATGGACGACGCGTTGCGCGCAAGGATCGTACTGGAATACAGCATCGTGATTATGTCACCGTGATGTCGAGACCAGGCTCGTGTAATAGCGCCCGTTGCCGTGGCAGCGGCGCCTGTTCATTGTCCCAGTCTGTCCCGATTCACCATCTCACCTCTCGACGCCAAGTCTTTTGTTGTGTTAATATCGCCACCCTCGCGCCCATTGTCATGTCCCATCCGTGGTCGGTGACATGACGGCCCGCCGCATTGGTCGTTGTTCTCGAACTTGAATGTGTCTGCGCCAGTAGTTTGTGGCTCGCGCAAGCTTTCTTTTTAAATGGGGCTGGTGCGCATCGCGAGTGGCCGTGTACACCTCAGGGGAGCGCAGTGAGTCATTAATCTAGTACATCTTCATTTTCTCTTACACTGATGCTGCGCCCTCACGAAGCTTCTCTCTAACATTCTTGATTTTCATTACAAATGTCGATGCAAAGTGATGCCGTGTCAGAACTGATGCACTCTGCCTTGGGTCCCCGCGATGGGAAACCCGTGTCCCAAACATCCGCGAGTATGGTCTTACAGAATTGGAGACGGAAGCCTTGACCAGTTGTTGGCGTGCGCATTGCACTCGTGCTCCCTTATGTCTGTCTGTCTGACTGACGCATCTCCTTTTCCAGAAGCGAAGCGTTCTGAGACACATATCACCCCGTATCGCGCGGCAGTCAGACGTCTCTGGTACTTGTCCATGAACAAGACGACGGCTTGTCACTTTACCAAACGAGCGCTCCTCGCCTACTGCCCGACGGAGCCGCTCGTCAACCGGGTGCTGGATCGATTCAAGCGCTACCTGCTCACGTTGCCGGCTGTCTCCGACGCGAGACGGGAACACGTCGACATGATCCGGAAGCTCGGCCTCATCCTGTGGGTGAATATCGATCGCCTCGAAGTGAGCTGGCGGGCTTTTCTCAGTGCGCAGTATGTGGTCGAGCACGATGATCTCGATTGAGAATAACTTTCTGTTGCTCGTCACGCTTTGTCTGAGTCCGATACCCATTTAATGGGCCACGTTTCCTCATATACTAAGCTACGGTCTCGTAGTAGTAGGGTAGAAGGAACCTCGCGGATTGCCTGTGCTGCCATTGTCCTCGATCGTGAGCACCCTACCTCAGACGTCAAAATATCCACGACAATAGCAGTATGGTTATTGTCTTATCTTGGTTGGTGAAGAGGAAGTCTGGCGGAATGCAGAGGATACCATCCAGCAATCGCCATCATGAGGGTCGTGTGAGTAGCTGGCGGTACTGTACAGTACGAGGATGAGCGTGAGCTCCTTCCTATATTCGATTGCGACTCCGATACATCTAGTTCCGAGACTCGGACTGCCAGTGGAATACACACAGAGTCGATCGCATGGCGGCATCAATATCGATGTTGAATATGGAGTGGAAATTGGAAGGGGATGCGGATGTGGACGGAGCGTGAGACATAGTAAGAAAAATTCGGATGAACTGGTAAGTGGTGAGACGAAATAGAAAGATGTCCAGGCAGAAGGAAGAATCATGGCCAGCCTGAGGCCGAGAGAGCGCCGAGAGTCCATTTGGGAGGGGAGCACCCGGGCCGCCACTGCCGCCGCCGCATGTCAGCGCATGTCAGCCGCGTCACTGCCAGCACTGCCAGCGTCTTCGAATTCAGGTTGTGCTGACCGGCGCATCTACTACTCGGGCTCAATATTTCGATATTTTTCCAACGATCTTTCCGGTTTTAGACTCGGGGCAGTAGGGCCCCCAAGTTAATTACGTCCTTCAGCTTTCCAATGTCGTACTATGCCTCCAGATCATCTTGACTGTCTTCTGATTGTCGGATAGCTCCCAACTGTATTCTTTTCGAACGGGAACGGTTGACCCCCGTCGTTACAATGGCGTAAGTGTCTATACGTGCATCAGTTCTGAGGATTCTATTTGCTAGGTAGTAAAGCAAGGCTCTTCCCCAAAGGTAGTTACTACTCTACAATCCACGACATGACGTGGCCATTGAAACATCTAGCATACTGCACAGCGAAGGGTATGGTGCCGCGAGCTGGTATGGGTTCATGCACTATCGAGATGACAAATCAAGTAGAAAGAAAGAAAAAAGGCGAATCGCATTGCGTTCGTAGTTTCCCAATAGTCAACAAACTCATGATTGCACGTTACGCTACGTTTGTGCTCTCCCAGCACGAAATTCAGAAAGCAACAGCGCGATCTCACCCTGTCCCTCTTCCAACGCCACCTGCAATGGAGTCCTTCCCGCCTTGTCTACCAAATCTACGTCCGCACCATGCTCTAACAGAATGCGGGCGACGTCGAGAGTTGATAGGCCCTTTGACACCAGATGTAACGGAGTCCGATCTTCAGTATCCCGTGCGCTCGCATTCGCACCATGCTCCAGTAATAATCGCACGACTCGGGGACGATCAGAGCTAATACCCCATATTGCGTCGTACAAGGGAGTCCGGCCGTGACGGTCCTGTGAATTGACATTTACGTTGTGCTCAAGCAGCACGCGGACGACGTCTACGTGCCCACGATATGCTGCCCAATTTAGCGGGGCTTTGTGGTTATGATCTTCCTGTAAATTCACATCTGCGCCATGGTCGAGTAGACATTGAACAACGTCACGTTGCCCCCACCCTGACGCAAATAGTAATGGCGTGCGGTTTGCGTTGTCTCGAACATCGACACCCACGCCGTGCCGAAGCAGTGACCGCACGATCTGGAGATGTCCTGCAAACGACGCCGCGTGCAACGCAGTCCCACAACGACCGCCTCTAGCACTCGCGTACTGCGGATATTTCAGAAGAAGGTGATCGACGAGCTCATGGAATCCACACAACGCGGCGTGATACAATGGTCTTGCTCCGGGTACCGGCTTTGGCATGTTCTGGAAGTAGATCTTGTGATCGACATCGTGCGATTGGACCCACACTTCGAAGTAGGGTTTTTCTGGATCAAAAAGACGTTCCATCGCAGCGCGGACCCGTGAGGCGACCTTCTCGACCTGCGCATGAGCCACCCAATGCACAGCGGCATATCGAGCCAGAGGTGCGTTAGTGACGTCAGGGCCCCGGAGTAAGACGCCGAGACAGGCCTGGGCGAGCACCGTGTGCGCATCTTCGAGAGAAATATGGTACTGCGAAATATCTCTCGTCGACGTTGCTAGCCGATCCGACATCAAAAACTCCTTCACCGAAAAATGTGAAAACTGAACAATCGGCGATCCGCGGCCGGGAATGACGGTGATTAAACTTGAGCAAGTTGAAAGTACTGCCTGTTCATGATCTTCCCACTTCCAGTCCGAGTTCAGCTTCGGGATCTCACCCTTCGCTACATCAAAGTCAAACGCGAGTAGTTCCGCTAGCTCGGCGACAGAAAGGGGTCGAACTGCCACGGCAAGGCATTGCAGCATGCGATACGCGTGCGCTTGGTTGGCCCTTTTGATTTCCTTCATCACGCGCTCGTATGTCTCGTCCAGAGTCTCCGGAAGTTCATTTAGAGTGCGCCGGATGCTTTGCGGAAGACACTGTCGTAGTGTTTCTAGTTGACAGAATACCCATCGAAACCTAGTTAGAGACATGAGCTCTCATCACGAGGTTAAAATAATGAATACACTTACATTCCATCGGCCTTTTCCGAGAGTGACTCGACAACCATTTTCTTGTCCTCCTCTCGCCATCTCTTCATCATCGTCTCAGAGTCAGAGTACACGACAGAGTTGATGTAATCAAGGATATCCTTCTTTTGTCCACTCTCGTCATGAAGGGACACAGTGTGACGTGCCAACGGCCCAAGAGTAGCTCGAATATCGAACTCCGGACGGCTGGTGATGCAGATGTGAAGATGGGGTAGGCGAAGGTCCATGAGGTCCTTGGCAAGAGTAAGAACCTGTTCACGAGGCGACGGGATGCCAGATGAGTTTGGACATTCGTCGAGCGCGTCCAAGATAATGTAGATTGGAGGTTGATTGGGAAGTATAAGCATGTCCTTGAAACACTGCGTCAACGCAACTTCACTGGGTGCTCGTGATCCTTCGTCGTGCTCCAAATAAAGACGGTAGAGGGTGTCACAACAAAGGCTGGACTGTGCGGAAAGTTGGACGAGAAGAGATGAAAAGAGGTTTCGACGATTTTGCTTATTAAGGTCCCTGAAGTCGAAGTAAAAGTAGACAACAGAAGCTAGCCCTCCTTTGCATAATATTTGGATGTCTTGAATGATTGCGGAGCTGTGAGACAACCTACGTTGGTCGAAGCATGGAGTACTCAGTGATGACCGACCAAAGGATGCTCTTCCCTGAGCCCGCTAAGTGAGTGGATGATCGTCAGCAGTGGATCGTGGATCGTGAGGAGAGAACGTACGCTTGCCATAGATCCATAAGAGGGAGGCGGTGGATTTCCATTCCCAAAATATTTCACCCCGAAGAAACCACAGAGCCGTTCCCCCATGTTGAATACCGCATGCGATGTTGTGATTTATTGAAGGATCCGGCGGAGTGACCCATCTTCTAAGGCTCTCTCTCACTTGCCTCCCTACGAGCAGGTCAGAGAGACACCACGGTCAGAAGCGACAGGGTTGATCACAAACATTTCACGTCGTCCATGGTGTTTGCCAATTGTTGAACTGCCGCCTTTGTTTCCTTTCCGTCTAACGGATGTATGCGCGTTCAGGAGCCATTCGAGCCTCCTCTTG
>QFDV01002971.1:15093-44409 GCA_003315845.1 Lactarius trivialis
GAGGGCGTCCTCGTTCCCACTTGGCGATAACAGCTCATGGTGTTAACCAGGTTTCGATGGGTGTTCTGTCAACTCGAAACATTACGTCAATGTATCCCGCAAAGTGTCCGGCGGGCTATAAACGAACTTCCGGAGTCATTGGACGAGACATACGAGCGGATGATGATGGAAATCAAGAAGACCAACCAAGCGCATGCTTATCGGATGCTGCAATGCCTCACTGCGGCAGTTCGACCCCTTTCCGTCGCCGAACTTGCGGAACTACTCGCGTTTGACTTTGAAGTGGCGAAGGGCGGGATTCCGAAGCTGAACTCGGACTGGCGGTGGGAAGATCATGAACAACTGGAAGCAGTACTTTCGACCTGCTCCAGTTTAATCACCGTCGTCCCCGGTCACGAATCTCCGGTTGTCCAGTTCTCGCATTTTTCGGTGAAGGAGTTTTTGATGTCGGATCGGCTTGCGACGTCGACAAGAGATATCCGCCAATACCATATTTCTCTGTCAGATGCGCACACAGTACTCGTCCAGTCTTGTCTTGGGGTCCTACTCCGGGATCCCGACGTCACCGATAGTGGGCCTCTGGCTCAATATGCTGCAGTGCACTGGGTGATTCATGCGCAGGTCGAGAATGTTGCCTCACGAGTTCCCGACGGGATGCGATATCTCTTCGACCCAGACAAACCATACTTTGATGCATGGGTCCAGTTGCACGATGTCGATCCCAAATACAGAACCAAGTTAGATCCGGAACCCGGAGCAAGACCGTTATATTATGCTGCGTTGTGTGGATTCCATGAGCTAGTGGAACACCTTACATTCAACTATCCGCAATTCGCAGGTGCCCAAGGTGGTCGTCTTGGGACTGCGTTACACTCGGCATCGTTTGCGAGTCATCTCCAGATCGTACGTTCATTGCTTCGGCACGGTGTGGGTGTCGATGTTCGAGGCTATGCGGACAGCACGCCATTGCGGTTTGCATCGGAGTTTGGGCACTGTGACGTTGTTCAATGCCTACTCGACCATGGCGCAGATGTGAATTCACGGGATGAAGACAACAATGCTCCCCTAAATTGGGCAGCAAATGGTGGGCACCTTGACGTCGTTCGGGTGCTACTTGAGCACCATGCGGATGTTGATTCCAAAGATGATGGCGGCCTGACTCCTTTGCTCGACGCAATATGGTGTTCTGGCTCCAAAGGTGATTATCCCCAGGTAGTGCGATTATTACTGAAGCACGGCGCGAATGCGAACGCACGAGATAATGATCACATGACGCCGTTACATGCGGTATCATTCGGTGGAAATCTCGACGTGGCACGCATTCTGTTGGAGCATGGTGCGGACTTAGATGCTGAGGACGTGGATGGTAGGACTCCATTGCAGGCAGCATCGTTGAGGGGAAAGGCTGACATGGCGCGGTTGCTTTCCGAATTTCGTTCCGGGAGAGCCAAGGAGAGTGCACAAACATAGTGTCACTCTCACCACTCTACGGTGAACCCTGCGGCCTAAGCGCAATGCGCGAATCGCTTCTTTCTATTGACTCATTGAACTTGTCTCTGCTTGATTTGTCCTGTATCGACTCGCTTCGGCTTGGACCTATGCGCATACAGTATTGAGGCGTTGACGGCTTGCGCATACAGTTACTGTAACAGTAAGTACCCCTGAATTTTAGACGACGTATGACCTCGCAAATTTTGACACATGTGCATGCCATGGCCAACTAGTACCGATAAATATTATGTCTTGACCCGTGTTCGGATAGAAGCCCAAGTATGAGAAGTAAAGAAAGCGTAAAGGGGATTCCCCATCTGAACAGTAAAATAGATAACGGAGGTGCCGTGTGGCGAAAGTGATTTTCATGGGTGATCGACCTGAAGATACAATACCTAGTATGAATAGAAAATCGCCTGCACACGTAAAGAACCACCACAGAAGAGGAGAGATATCTGGATCTCAAGCCACGCTTGGTTCCTCTTGAGAATCTGAAGCGGCGCATTGAGGTTGACGCATCGATCACCTTACACGGCACTTCAAACTTCTGCTCCATATTCGCACCCCGTCATCGCCACAACAAGCGAGTGCAGCTTTCCCCCGATCTTCGGCACCTACCTATACCCGATTTCCAGAGTTCGAGTACGAGTTCGCTGCAGCCGGGGTACCTGCACGACGAGCGTCTGGAACATGGTCCCGAAATCGCATACGTCGCGACAGAAGCTTGCACTGCGCGGGTCCACCTCGCGCGGGAGCTCCTGTGCGCGCGATAAGTTGATGCGGCAAGTTAGTAGCGCACGAGTGGCCGTGTGCAATCGAGGCCGGCGTGCCGCCATATGCGCAATACGAGAACTTGTGCTCGTGGAGAGAACACAGACGTTACGCGCGGCCAGCATCGGGCTGACCGGATGGGGCAGCTGGGGAATAGTACCTCGAGCCTGGTGGATGTAGTCGACCACGTTCACGACGATCTGCAGCGGTGGCCCGGTGTCAATGATTGCACCTCACTTTGGACAGTGTGTGCAGTAGTTGTAGAATGAGAGTGTATAGATAGCTCGACCATTTTCCGTTTAATGGTGAAGTAGATAATGTACTCCACTGGCCACCATCACTTTATCGCTGCGTGGCAAGTTTGTAGGGGTGGTTACCGAGAAAGGAAGTCCTCCGAGTCGCATTGTGCTATTAGTACAGTAGTACAGTTTATAAATCCTTACAGTACAGTAGCTCCGGTCACCAAACTCGTGACACTATGTTTGTGCTCTCCCAGAACAAAATTCAGAAAGCAACCGAGCGATCTCGCGCTGTCCGTGCATCAGTGCCACCTCCAATGGAGTCCTTCCCTTCTCGACCTCAGCATCCACGTCCGCGCCATGCTCTAACAGAATGCGTAAGACGTCGAGTTTGGTTGGTCTCATCGGCACCAGATGTAACGGGGTCCGGTGACGAGTATCCAGTGCGTTCGCATTCGCGCCGTGCTCCAGTAATAATCGCACGACCTGAGGATAGTCACCTCTGTGGTCGTCACCCCATATTGCGTCGTGCAAAGGAGTCCGGCCGTGATAGTCCTGGGAATGAACATCCGCGTTGTGCTCGAGTAGCACCCGAACAACGTCGACGTGCCCACCATATGCTGACCAATTCAACGGAGTATTGTGGCCATCGCCCTTCAAATTCACGTCTGCGCCATGGTCGATCAGGTTTTGAACAACGTCACGGTGACCCGCTTGCGATGCAAATCGCAATGGCGTGCGGTTCTCATAGTCTCGAACGTCGACATCGACACCGTGCCGAAGCAGCGACCGTACAATCTGGAGATGTCCTGCAAACGATGCCGAGTGTAACGGAGTCCCACAACGACCACCTCTAGCGCTGGCGTACTGTGGATATTCGAGAGTAAGGTGATCAACGAGCTCATGGAATCCACACAACGCGACATAATACAGTGGTCTTGCCCCGGGTACTGGGTCTGGCATGTTTGGGAAATAGATCCTGCGATCGACATCGTGTAACTGGACCCACGCTTCAAAGTTGGGTTTGTCTGGATCAAAGAGATGTTCCATTCCATTGCGGACCCGTGACGCGACATTCTCGACCTGTGCATGAGTCACCCAGTGCTCAGCGGCATATCGAGCCAGAGGTGCGCTGTCGGTACCGTTTGTGACGCCGGGATCCCGTAGTAGAACGCCGAGAGAGGCCTGGGCACCGTGTGCATCTTCGAGAGAAATATGGTACTGCGAGATGTCTCTCGTCGACGTTGCAAGCCTATCTGACATCAAAAACTCCTTTACCGAAAAATGTGAAAACTGAACAACCGGGGATCCGTGACCAGGGACGACGGTGATTAAACTTGAGCACGTTGAAAGTACAGCTTGTTCATGATCGTCCCACCGCCAGTCCGAGTTCAGCTTCGGGATCTCACCCTTCGCCACATCAAAGTCAAACGCGAGTAGTTCCGCGAGCTCGGCGACAGAAAGAGGTCGAACTGCCACGGTGAGGCACTGAAGCATGCGATACGCGTGTGCTTAGTTAGCCCTCTTGATTTCTATCATCACCCGCTCATATGTCTCGTCCAGAGACTCCGGAAGTTCATTTAGTGTCCGCCGGACGCTTTGCGGAAGACATTGTCGTAGTGTTTCGAGCTGACAGAACACCCATCGAAACCTGGTTGGGGCCATGAGCTCTTATCACGAGACGGGAACGATGGAAGGCCTTACATTCCGTCAGCCTTTTCTGAGAGCGACTCAACAACCATCTTCTTGTCCTCCTCTCGCCATCTCTTCATCATTGTTTCAGCGTCAGAGTACACGACAGAATTGACGTAGTCGACGATATCTTTCTTTTGTCCGCTTTCGTCATGGAGGGACACACTGTGAAGTGCCAAAGACCCAAGAATAGCCCGAATATCAAACTCAGGACGGCTAGTGATACAGATATGAAGATGAGGTAGGCGAAGGCCTACGAGATCATTTACAACGGTAAGAACCTGTTCACGAGGGGACGGGATGCCATATGAATTTGGACACTCGTCGAGCGCGTCTAAGATAATGAAGATTGGGGGTTGATTGGGAATTACGAGCATGTCCTTGAAACACTGCGTCAATGCAGCTTCACTGGGAGATTCTGATCCTTTGTCATGTTCCAAATAAAGGCGGCAGAGGATGTCACAACAAAGACTGGACTGAGCAGAAAGTTGGACAAGGAGGGATGAGAGGAGACTTCGACGATTTTGCTTATTAAGGTCTCTGAAGTCGAAGTAAAAGTAGGCAATAAACGCTAACCCCTCCCTGCGTAGGCTTCGGATGTCTTGAATGATTGCGGAGCTGTGAGACAACATAAGTTGGCCTTAGGGTAGAGTGCTAAGTGGCGACTAACCAAAGGACGCTCTTCCCGGAGCCCGCTAAGAATGCGGATGGTCATCAACAGTGGATCGGGGACGAGGGGGGGAACGTACGCTTTCCATAGATCCACAAGAGTGAGCCAGCTGATTTCCATTTCCAAAAGATTCCGCCCCTAAGAAACCACAGAGCCGTTCCCCCATGTTGAATACCGCATGCGATGTTGTGATTTGTTGACGGATCCGGTGGGTTAACCCATCTTCTAAAGCTCTCTCTCACTTGGCCCCCTACAAGCAGGTTAGAGATACCACAGTTAGAAACGACAGATTGATCACAAACATTTCACGTCGTCTATGCTATTCATGCTGTTTGCCAATTGTTGGACCACTTGCTTGATTTCTTTACCGTCTAAAGAAGGTATGTACGTTCAAGATAAAACCTCCGATTTGCTAACACGCTGGACGTACCATTTATCACAGTGGTCACCTTGTTGCCGATGATGTGCGTGAGATTCAGGATTTGTGCAGCCGCCATGTGACCCTCCTCCCGCGTCAATTTGTCTAGCCTCGTCAGTGCGTCTTCAATGTCGTTCCTTCCCACAAGCCTCTTGAGATATTTTTCTAAACACAGATCAGATTAACCAACAGTCATATATCGCCAAAAGTAACGCACTCGCTCGACTTTGCTTCATCTCCTTAGTCGCGATCGCAAAGATGTTCAGCACTTCAATCATTATCTTCACGATTATGTCTGTCATTTCGTCTGTTGGCGGCACTGCAGTATAAGACTCGAGGCGCTTAAAAAAGTTCTCGATACTTTCGAAGAGATCGATGAGGGCATCTTGGCCGGCGTCGACATTGGCCGCCTGTGACAGACTCTGGTGTAAGAATCGCCTCCACGCGGGGATCAAAGAAACTGCTCACCAAGAGGAGGACCCCAATACCAGAGAAGATCACTGTTGCGGGCGAGAACACCTACGTAATTGGTGTTAACGGGGTGTGGACAGACAGGTTGACTTGATGCAGCAACGATGAGACTCACGAGCCCAACACCTCCCCCGAGCGTTGCAGAGAACGCGTAGAGGACGTTGATAGTCGTGTTAAGCCACCGTGACGATCTATTATCAGCACTCTTTGACTTATCAAACTCCTTGACTTTGTCCTGAAGCATGGTGAGAACGTCACTAGGAGAAGTGCAGACTTGTAGCTGTGTTGCAAACGGATGCGAGAGGAGGTCCTTCTTTGTGTTTTTCTCATACGCTTTCAGGGCCGCGTTGAAGACGGACTGGAAATTGGAAGAGGACAACACAGATAGAACCTGAGACATAGTGAGGAGAATTCGGATGAACTGGTCGATAATGAGAGGAAAGAGCAAGGGAAAGAGAACTTGAATGTCGCCGCTTGGAATGTCGAGGCAGAAGGAAAAATGGCGCAATAGCCTCGTGTACTCCTCGTGTATGGCCAGCACAAACTTGAAACAGATGGAGTCTGAAATCTACATCAGTGATATGCGGTCCATGTATGCTATTAGTTGGGTCTGACCCCGACCATCGGCAGCCTGCAGGTGCAGGGCCATGGGAGAAATTTCTATATTTGGAATGTAGAAATTTCGGAAAGTCCTATGCCGGGCCCAGCGGGCCGTCATCCAACTTTGCACGGTATAGTCACGGTATCATCTGGACAGGAGTGAGGCATCTGGACATGTTGTCGTTAGTCCTGTTATTCCACTGTTGCAACACATCCCGGGCCATAGGTGCGTGTCTAGCTCACATCAATGCGTCTGCTTTCGACAATTTTCGTACCAATAAAAAAGCCTGCCATCACAAGTGCTCTCACTGCGTGTGGGAGGGACCCTGAACCGCAACCACTACATCGCTCTTGAGTGGTCGAGGATGGGATACGTGCACCCAGGGTGAGACACCACTGACGAGTAGCAGACAATTCTATCCGAGTTTCTCGTCTAACAAGAAACAATTTGTGTGCGTAGTCGCTCGGCGCTCGCCCGACCGTTCATGCGGACACCATACCAGAATACGGAGCTTTCCGATTGGTAGTACATCAATTTATCTAAAGACTGACGAAGAGCCTGCCATCTGACCTACAACCCAATACCGAACACCCTTTCGTAAAATTGACGTTCTGTTTCAAGCGCAACTTTAATCGACTCGGCCTTTATGAACCCATGGCCCTCGCCCTCGAACAGGACCTTCTCAACATGTCTTCCTTGCGCAAGCATGATCTTCTCTATAGCCTCTGCTTGCTCTGGTGGTACTACCTTGTCCTCTGATCCCTGCAAGAGCTTTATTCCCGTCAGTTGCTACGCCCGGTGTCGATGTCCACGTCGAAGCTCAACTCACCAAGAGCGGGCAGAGAATATTTTGTGCGTTATTGACGGCGCTACGTTCCGCATACACCTCGGGAATCTCCTCCACGGTACCGCCTATCAATTTGTCCAGATAGCGCAACTCGAACTTATGCGTTCCCGCTTTCGCCAGGCGGGTCAGGTCGGAGATTCCGTACAGTGAGGTGCCCGCCGTGAACGCATGCCGAGTCGCAGGCTGGGAAATGGCCGCGAGAGTGGTGAAGCCCCCCGCCGAACCGCCGCGGATCACCGTGCGCGCGCCGTCTGTGCGGCCGTGCGACGCGAGGGCCGTTGCTGCAGAGGCACAATCGACGATATCGGCGATACCCCATGCACCATTCAGGCGGTCTCTGGTGCGTCACGTCATGACGATTTCAACGAGGATACGAGGGATAGAAGAAGCATACATGTACTTCCTTCCATAGCCACCGGAACCACCGTAATCGACGTCCACCCTGCGGGCCAAAGTGTGTGAGATCGGAAGGCCCAGCCACGATTCTAAGCTTACCAAGCCCAACCACGACTGGTGAAGTACTGCTTGCTCCAGTCAAGTCCTTGGATTTCCATCCCTGTTGGGCCACCGTGAGCGTTGACAATGCAAGGCGGTTTCTCGGTGGGATCCGGGCTGCCGTCATACACAAAGTTCGTCGGCGGATACAGCGTGGCATACACGGGCTCGCTCTCCGTCCCCAGAGTGAGTGGTTCGGGATGAGAAATGATACCGTCTGGGAATGGGAGAGACTCCGCGGAGGACTTGAGCGTTTTGTAAGCGACGCTCGAGTGCGGTACCGAGGGATCAGAGATCGTAAGTTGAATGATTGCCAACGGAGTTGTCGTCGATCTGGCCTGGAAGGCCAACGTCTTGTCGTCTACTGCACGGATTGCACCGATGGAAATGAAGGGATTATCGATGAGGACCAAAGACTTGGTCTTCCATTCAAAGTGGTATAGCACGCTTCTCCCGTTCTTGAACGCGGAAAAAATGATGGCCCTGTTCTTCGTATTCAGAACCGTGTACGGTGAGCCTGCAAGGAAGAATGCGGGGAGTGCGAAGTCTTGCGATATAGGTGTCGCAAGAAGAGGATCCGCACTCTTGGAGGATACAGAGTAGGCCCACGGGTTCAAGTACCCAGACTCGTCCGTGAGAAAAACGAGGTTATCGGAGTCGACCCACCGGGGGTAACCTACGCTAACCTCGCGCTCGTGCCACGCCAGCTCTTTCTCATCACGAAAGGTAATCTCATCGCCCTCTGCGACAAATGTGAATACGCGGATCGTGGATCGCTGCCACGGCATGTCAGGGTGATTCCATTCCTGGAATGCGATGCGAGCGCCATCTGGAGAAAATCGGGGGGCTCCGTAGAAGTCGGCTCCGGAGGCGATAGTCGTCAGCGATTTGGTGTTCGTATCGATGACGACGAGCGTATTGACCACTGTGGTCGGGTCATCGTTCGTGTGGTCCTCGAGAACCCCAGCGAGAAGATGCCGGTGAACTGGGTGAAGATCAAAGTCGGCGTATCTGAACGGCTTCTCCGCTGTGCAACGACAAATGGTTCAGCATGGCGTGAGAGCTGAGGGGAGAATGCTCACCAGGAGTCACTGGCCTCGGTTCCGATCCGTCCTCGAAGACATATACCCTTCCATTAGGCGAATGTGAGAAGTACGTCGTCCCGGCATGGACAATCGCAGCGCCTCCGCCATATTCGTGTACCCTGGTTGTGGCGTTCCACTCGGAACCGAAAACGTCCCTGTTGGCGATGGTGTCGACTATAACGGCTCGTCCACCCTCAGATGGCCTCCTTTCGATGTGGTATATCTTGCGTGTTACTGAGTCCAACAGCACATCTACAAGGGTGATGCCCTGGTGCCGGTGGGTGACCAGGTATGAGCCGTATGACTCAATAAGATAGAAGTAGCCTGAGGAACAGTACATACACTTTGAGCCAACACGTCTGCAGTAATGGGAGAGGACCAAGTCCCGAAGGGAGCTCTGCGAGGGGTCATGTTGGTTATCCGACTCACCCTGAAAGCTAATAGCGCTTGAATCAGGATCAGCCTCCGTAAATTTCCATCAGAGGGTCTTTTATCGTGATGTCGTGCGCCTATATCCTCCTTGATGCAGTGGTATCATCTCACGCAGCGCACACCGAAGTGACCGAACCAAGCCGAACCACGCCGGCCGTCCCGGCGGGGCCGGGCTCAGGCGTGAGTTGTCCAACGAGTGTGCCACGTTGTCGGTGCTGTAGGCTTCTAGTTTTGCTACGGCCATCCCAAACTCGTCTGTAAGCATGAGAATATAACTTGACCGTGACCGCGTGACCAGGCGCACCACACCCATTCATGCACATGATCATTATAGATTCCCCTTGGCGTCTTTTTGTCTGCCGCAAGAGGTAGTGCCCCATGTGCCCACAGCCCCGAGACTTACAACCGGCGCAAGCTGATACACTTCATTATTGCCAATCGTCTCTTCCTTGACAGTCTTTTTGTTTCCTTCCATCGCCGACCAGCTCATTCGAATAACTCTTCCTATGTCTCAAGTTCCATCCACCTCTGCGTCCACTTCCAATTTCCAGTCTATCTTCAATGCTGCCCTGAAAGCGTATCAGAAAAAGACCAAGAATGATCTTCTCGCGCATCCTCTCGCAACACGACTGCAAGCCTGCAACTCCCCCAGTGACATTCTCGCCGTCCTTCAGGACAAAGTCAAAGAGTTTGATAAATCAAGGAGTGCCGACGAGAGGTTATCACGGTGGTTGAACCCGACTATCAACGTCCTCTACGCGTTCTCTGCAACGCTCGGGGGAGGTGTTGGGCTCGTGAGTCCCGTCAGGTCAACCTGTCTACTCCCACCGCCTTAATACTCATTTCGTAGGTGTTCTCACCCGCAACAGTGATCTTCTCTGGTATTGGGGTCCTCCTCTTGGTGAGCAGCCTTTTTAATTCCGCATGCAGACGATTCTTACAACGAAGTCTGTTTCAGGCAGCCAAAGATCTCGAAGCTAGCCAAGATGCCCTCATCGATCTCTTCGAACGTATCGAGAACTTCTTCAAGCGCCTCGAGACTTATGTTACAGTACCGCCAACAGACGCCATGACTGACATAATCGTGAAGATAATGATCGAAGTGCTGAACGTCTTCGCGATCGCGACCAAGGATGTGAAGGAGAGTCGAACGAGTGCGTTACTCTTGGCGATGTATGATTGTTCGTTAATTTGTGTTCAGAAAAATATCTCAGGAAGCTCGTGGGGAGGAGTGACATCGAGGACGCTCTGAGGAGGCTAGACAAGCTGACCCAAGAGGAGGCTCGGATGGCTGCTGTACAGATCCTGAGGCTCACACACATCGTTATGAATGGTACGTCCAGTGCGTTGGCTACTCAGAACTTGATCCTGAACCCGCATACATCTGTTAGACGGAAAAGAAACGAAGGCGGCAGTCCAACAAATTGCAAACAGCGTGGACGATGTAAAATGTTTGTGATCAACCCTGTTGTTTCTGACCGTGGTGTATCTGACCTGCTCGTAGGGAGCCAGGTGAGAGAGAGCCTTAGAAGATGGGTTGCTCCGCCGGATCCGTTAACAAATCACAACATCGCATGTGGTATTCAACATGGGGGAACGGCTCAGTGGTTCTTTCGGGGCGGAATATTTCGGAAATGGAAATCCACTGGCTCACTCTTGTGGATCCATGGCAAACGTATGCACTACCCACTCGTCCTCGCTACTTCTGATAACTGTCCACGTTCTTAGCGGGGTCTGGGAAGAGCATCCTTTGGTCAGTCATCGTTTAGCACATACGCTACGACCAACTCACGTCACGTCACAGCTCCGCGATCATTCAGGACATCGAAACCCTACGCAAGGCAGGATTAGCGTCTATTGCCTACTTTTATTTCGACTTCAGGGACCTTGAGAAGCAAAATCGTCGAAACCTCCTCACCTCTCTTCTCGTCCAACTTTCTGCTCAATCCAGTCCTCGCCGTGACATCTTCTACCGCCTTTATTTAGAGCATGACAACGGATCACGAGTGCCCAGCGAAGCTGCACTGACGCAATGCCTCAAAGATATACTCGCAGTTCCCAATCAAGCCCCAACTTACCTTATCTTGGACGCGCTTGACGAGTGTCCAAACTCATGTGGCATCCCGTCGCCTCGTGAACAGGTTCTTACTCTCGTCAAGGAGTTCATGAGTCTCAGCCTACCTTATCTTCACATCTGCATCACCAGCCGTCCTGAGTTCGATATCCGGGCTACTCTTGGGCCCTTGGCTCTTCAACGTGTATCCCTCCATGACGAAAGCGGACAACATAAGGATATCGTCGACTACGTCAATTCTGTCGTATACTCTGACGCTGAGACGATGATGAAGAGGTGGCGAGAAGAGGACAAGAAAATGGTTGTCGAGGCACTCTCAGAAAAGGCTGACGGAATGTGAGGGCATCCTCGTTCTAACTTCGCGATGAAAGCTCATGTCGCAAATCAGGTTTCGATGGGTGTTCTGTCAACTCGAAACACTTCGACACTGTCTTCCGCGAAGCGTGCGGCGTACTCTAAATGAACTCCCAGAGTCTCTGGACAAGACATACGAGCGGGTCATGATGGAAATCAAGAAGTCCAACCAAGTGCATACGTATCGCATGCTGCAATGCATCGCTGCGGCGGCTCGACCCCTTTCTGTCGCCGAGCTTGCGGAACTACTCGCCTTTGACTTTGATGTGGCAAAGGGCGGGATCCCGGAGCTGAACTCGGACTGGCGGTGGGAAGATCATGAACAAGCAGTACTTTCGACCTGCTCCAGTTTAATCACTGTCGTCCCCGGTGACGGATCCCCGATTGTTCAGTTCTCGCATTTTTCGGTGAAGGAGTTTTTGATGTCGGATCGGCTTGCGACGTCGACAAGAGACATCTCGCAGTACCACATTTCTCTCTCAGATGCGCACGCCGTACTCGCCCAGGCTTGTCTTGGGGTTCTACTCCGGGATCCCGACGTCAAAAACGGCACCGATGGCGGACCTCTGGCTCAATATGCCGCCCGACACTGGGTGACTCATGCGCAGGTCGAGAATGTTGCCTTACGGGTCCGCGATGGGATGGAATATCTCTTTGATCCAGACAAACCCTACTTTGAAGCGTGGCTCCAGTCACACGACGTCGACGACGGTCCCGTCTACCTCGGAACCATGCCACATCCAGAACCCGGTGCAAGACCACTGTATTATGCCGCGTTGTGCGGATTCCATGGGCTAGTGGACCACCTTACCTTGAAATATCCGAAATGCGCAAGTGCTCTAGGCGGTCGGCTTGGCACCGCGTTACACTCGGCATCGTTTTCGGGCCATCTCCAGATCGTACGTTCGCTGCTTCGGCGCGGTGTCGATGTCGATGTTCGATGTCTTCGGAAATGCACGCCATTGCGATATGCGTCACAGGCGGGGCGCTGTGACGTCGTTCGAGGCCTACTCGACCATGGCGCAGACGTGAATTCACAGGAAGATGACCACAATACTCCGCTAAATTGTGCGGCATATGGTGGGCACGTCGACGCCGTTCGGTTGCTACTTGAGCACAATGCGAATGTTAACTCCGAGGACACTTATGGACGGACTCCTTTGCACGACGCGACTTGGGGTTCTGACTCCAATGGCGACTATCCCCAGGTAGTACGATTGTTACTGGAGCATGGCGCGAATCCGAACGCACAAGATTCTGAACACCGGACACCGTTACATATCGCGTCAATGCTTTCATCAAAAGTCGACATCGCATGCATTCTGTTGGGGCATGGTGCAGATATAGACGCGAAGGACAAGTATGGAAATACTCCGCTGCAGGTGTCATTGGTGGGGCAAGATGGCGAGATGGCCCAGTTTCTTTCTGATTGTCGTGCTGGGAGAGCAAAAATGTAGAGTTACGCTCACAAGTTTGTTGACTACGGCAAAATTACTAGCACAATGCGATTCACATTCTTTCCATTTCCTTGTAATTGTCTCTGCCTGCATCGACTTGAAATCTACGGCATGGACCCATACTCATATTGACAGCTCGCGGCGCCATACCCGCCGATGTACAGTGCTCTGATGTCGTAGATTGTAATTTCTCCCGTGGGGAAGAACTTTAAACCTGACTTCAACTTGCTATACTCTCCCTGGCACACATCCCCCAGAACGGATGAAGCTTCAGACTACATATATAGCATCTCGAAGAGAATTATGGCCACTAACAACTGCTTACTACGAATCCAAACTCGTCAATCTGCCAGTGTCCGCTCGTGCCGTTGTCTGATCGGTACTATTACATCGCGTGTCTGGAAAGAAACCCAAGCGTAGGAAGTAAGAAGGGGTAAAGAGCACAGGATTCCTACGTGTACAGTAAAATATATATTGGAGGCGCCGCGTGGCCGAAGTGACGGGACTGCGAGCACACGTCCAGAACCATCACGGAACAGGATCCTTCTCAAGTCACGTTTAGTTTATCGAAGGAATTTGAGGTGGTCCATGGCAGGCCCAGGTCGACGAATCGATCAAACAACTTTCATGCGTTTTCTACGCCATACAGTATTCTCCCCCCGTCATCGCGAGCACATCCGAGTCTTTCCCCCGATCTTCGGCACCTATACTCGGTTCCAGAGTCCGAGTCCGAGTCCGCTGCGGCAGGGTACTCACCTCCTCGACGAGTGACTCGAACATGGGCCCGCATTGTCGTGACAGAAGCTTGCGCAGTGAGGGTCTGCCTCGCGCGGGAGGTCCTGCGCTCGCGAAAAGTTGACGTGGCAGTGGTGCACGGGCAGCCGTGTGCGATCGAAGTCGGTGGGGCTCAGGCAGCCGATGTCCATCATCATGCCATTCAGGTCCTCATACGCGCTGTGCGCGATCTTATGCTTAGGGTAGAAAGAACAGCCCGGTACGCACGTTCAGCATTTGAGGCTACGAGGTGAGGAGTTGGTAGAGGGTTTAACTACTATTCAACTTGATGTGGGACTCGGGATACAGTATAGTCTTCTGAAATGTCACGAACAGGTTGACCCTGGGCCACGACGAATGCACGATACGGTTCGTGTGCTTTTATAATGTCTTCCGCGATGCCTTCTGCCTTCCCCAGGACGAACTTTTGATATCGACTGCTCTGAGTCGCGACGCTGTCCAATGATCATGGCGCTGTAGATGATGAACGTCAATGAAACGTTGGGAACAGCTAGGTTAGACATTCCCTGTTTATCGACATGCACGTGGCATTGCCCCACGTGCCCTCAGGCTCAGTTCCTCTGCCTTGACATTCTCTCTATTCGATCAGCCCATCTGTACCTATGTCTCAAGCCTCTACATCCGCTTCCAATTTCCAGCCCATTTTCAATAGCGCCCTGAAAGCGTATAAGAAAAAGACCAAGAAGGACCTCCTCACCCATCCGCTCGCAGCACAGCTACAAGCCTGTAACTCTCCCACTGACATTCTCGCCGTTCTTCAGGAACAAGTCAATGAATTTGATGAATCAAGGACCGCCGACGAGAGGTTATCACGATGGCTGACCCCGACTATCAACGTCCTTTACGCATTCTCTGCAACGCTCGGCCAAGGCGTTGGACTCGTGGGTCCAATCCAGTCAACCAGTCTACACGCAACCCCTTAGCACCAACTTCGCAGGTGTTCTCCCCCGCAAACGCGGTCTTCGCTGGTGTTAGTGTCCTCCTCTCGGTGAGCATCCTCCTTTATCCTTGACTGGAAGCCATTCCTACACAGAAGTCTGTAACAGGCAGCCAAGGATGTTGAAGCTAGCCAAGACGCCCTCATTGATCTCTTCGGGTGCATCGAGAACTTCTTCAAACGCCTCGAATCTTATACCGCAGTGCCGCCGACAGACGCGATGACGGACATCATCGTGAGGATAATGATCGAAGTGCTGGACATCTTCGCGATTGCAACGAAAGAGATGAGGCAGGGTCGAGCGAGTGCGTTTCTCAACTTTCTCTCGGCGATATATAGTTACCAGCTAATATATGTTCAGAAAAATATCTGAAGAAGCTCATCGGAAAGAAGGAGATGGAAGACGCCCTTAAGCGATTAGACAGATTGACACAAGAAGAGGCTCGTATGGCTGCTGCAGAGATCCTGAAGCTCACGCACATCATCGTAAATGGTACGTCTGGCGTATAACTGTTTCCTTCATTCTGTACGTCTGAGCGAGCAAACAGACGTCCAACATTTGGCAAGCAGCGTTGATGACATAAAATGTTTGTGATCCACCCTGTTGTTGTGTCCGTGGTATCTTTAACATGCTCCCAGGGAATCAATCGAGAAAGAGCCTCAGAGAATGGGCATCCCCCCCGGATCCATCAACAAACCACAACATCGCTTGCGATCTTCACCACGGGGGCACTGCCCGGTGGTTCTTCCAAGGCAGTATGTTTGGCGAATGGAAGTCAACTGGCTCTCTCTTGTGGATCTATGGAAAACGTATGTTCTTCCGATCTTTCCCACCAATCGATCCCTCCCTCATTGCCGTCTACATTTTCAGCGGGAGCGGGGAAGACCATTCTTTGGTTCGTCATCGCTCACCGCTCTACCTCTCGATGAGCTCACTTTGCCTTGCAGTTCTGCAATCGTACAAGACATCGCAACTCTAAGCGAGGCGGGATCAGCCTCGATGGCATACTTTTATTTCGACTTCAGGGATCTCGACAAGCAACACATCCGAAACCTCCTTCCCTCTCTTCTCATTCAGCTTTCTTCTCAGTCAAATTCTCGTCGCGACATCCTTTCTCGGCTGTATTTGGCACATGATAACGGCGAAAAGAAGCCCAGAGTCAGTGTGATGACGCAATGCCTCAGGGATATGCTCACGATTGTCGACCAACGCCCAATTTACATTATCTTGGATGCGCTCGATGAGTGTCCGAACTCATCTGGCATCCCTTCGCCTCGTGAACAGGTCCTTGCGCTTGTCAAGGAGCTAGTTGATCTTCGCCTACCTTATCTTCACATCTGCGTCACCAGCCGGCCCGAGTTCGACATTCGGGCTACTCTCGTGCCTCTGGCACTTCACAGCGTATCCCTCCATGACGAAAGCGGACAGAAGCAAGACATTGTTGATTACGTCAATTCGGTCGTGTATTCTGACGCTGAGACGATGATGAAGAGGTGGCGAGAGGGGGACAAGAAAATGGTTGTTGAGGCACTCTCAGAAAAGGCTGACGGAATGTGAGGCGTTCTCATCTAACTTCGCGATAACAGCTCATGACGTTGATCAGGTTTCGATGGGTGTTCTGTCAGCTTGAGACACTTCGACAATGTCTTCCGCAAAGCGTCCGGCGTACTCTCAATGAACTTCCGGAGTCACTGGACGAGACATACGAGCGGGTGATGATGGAAATCAAGAAGTCCAATCAAATCCACGCGTATCGCATGCTGCAATGCCTCACTGCGGCAGTTCGACCCCTTTCTGTTGCCGAACTTGCGGAACTACTCGCGTTTGACTTTAATGTGGCCAGTGGTGGGATCCCGAAGCTGAACTCGGACTGGCGGTGGGACGATCATGAACAAGCAGTCCTTTCGACCTGTTCTAGTTTAATCACCCTCGTCCCCGGTGACGGATCCCCGATTGTCCAGTTTTCGCATTTTTCGGTGAAGGAGTTTTTGATGTCGGATCGGCTTGCGAAGTCAGCAAAAGATATCTCGCAGTACCATATCTCTCCCTCGGATGCGCACACGGTACTCGCCCAGGCTTGTCTTGGGGTTCTACTCCGAGACCCCGACGTTGAGAATCACGCTTGGAATCACGTCCATGGCGGACCACTAGCTCGATATGCTGCAGAGGACTGGGTGACTCATGCGCAAGTCGAGAATGTCGCCTCACGAGTCTCCGATGGGATGAAATATCTCTTTGATCCAGACAAACCCTATTTTGAAGCATGGGTCCGGTTCCACAACATTGACTTCCATCACGGCTTCTATTTCGAAAATTGGCAAAATCCGGACCCTGATCTTGATCCCGAAGCAAGACCGTTGTATTATGCCGCGTTGTGTGGATTTCATGAGCTAGTGGAACACCTTACTTTCAAATATCCAGAATACGCAAGGGAGCCAGGTGGTGGTCTCGGCGGTGCGTTACACTCGGCGTCGTTTGCGGGTCACCTCCAGATTGTACATTCATTACTTCGGCACGGTGTCGATGTCGATGTCCGAGGTTATCAGAACAAAACACCATTGCAATATGCATCTGAGTGGGGGCGCCGTGACGTTGTGGAATGCCTACTCGACCATGGTGCAGATGTGGATTCACGGGAAGAAGACCGCAGTACTCCGCTACTTTGGGCGGCATTTCGTGGACACCTTGACATCGTTCGGGTGCTACTTGAGCACGATGCGGATGTTAATTCCAAGGACGAGGACGGCTTCACCCCTTTGCACGTCGCATGGGGTTCCGACCCCAAAGGCGACTATCTCCAGGTAGTGCGATTATTACTGGAGCACGGCGCGAATGCGAACGCACGAGATACTAAACATAAAACACCGTTACATGTAGTGTCATCCCATAAAAATCTCGAGGTGGCACGCATTCTGTTGGAGCATGGCGCGGACTTAGATGCTGAGGATGTGAAGGGAAGGACTCCATTGCAGGTGGCGGTGGAGGCGGGAGAGGGCGAGATGGCGCGGTTGCTTTCCGAATTTTGTTCCGGGAGAGCTCAAACGTAGTGTCACGCTCACGAGTTTGTTGACTAAGGTAATACTACTGGCGCAATGCAGTTCGCATTCTTTCCATTTCCTTCTACTGGTCTCTGCCCGATTTGTCCTGCATCGGCTCTAACTCGCTACGGCATGGACTCCTAAAGTCCTACTCATATTGACAGCTCGCGGCGCCATACCCTTCGATGTACAGTACCCCGATGCCGTCGATTGTAGTGTTGCTTGTAGGGAAGAACCTTGAACTTGACTAGCTGTACTCTCCCAGGCAAGTCGCTCAGAACGGATCGTGATGTAGCTCCAGCATATATCATCTGTGGTCGTTCCCTCGAAGTGAATTCTTAATTGTGCCATATTCGATAGTCGCTTAGATTCATCAATTTGCCAGTGCCCGTTCGGTGCTATTACATCGCATGTCCCGGAGAGAAACCCAAGTATGCGAAGTAAAGGAAGAGCAAAGAAGACAGGTTTCTTACATGTATAGTGAAAATGGATATTGGGCGGGCCCGGGGCGGAAGTGACGGAATTGCGTGATTTACGAGGGTGATGAAATTCAAAGAGACCGAGGAAAGAGTACAATGGGATGGCCTGCGAGCACACGTCCAGAACCAACACAGAACAGGAGGGCAATATCGATCTTAAGTCACGTTTGGTTCCTCTAGTAAGAAATTTGAAGCGGTGCATCATTGGTTGACGCATCGATGCCCTTGCGTAGCGCTTGGAACAACCTTCTGCACCATATTCGCCCCCCGCCATAGCCGCAACAAGCGAGCGCTCGATCCCCGGTACCTATAACCGGTTCCAGAGTTCGAGTCCGTGTCCGCTGCGGGCAGATACTAACCTCCTCTATGAGCGTCTCGAACCATGGCCTCGCTGCGTCGCGATAGAGGCTTGCGCTGCGCGGGTCCGCCACGCGTTCCTGTGCTCGCGAAAAGTTGACCGAAGTAGTGCACGTGCAGCCAGCCACGTGCGATCGAAGCCGGTGGGGCTCGGGTAGCCGATGTCCATCATCACGCCGTTGAGGCCCCCGTGCGCGATCTTGTGTTCGTGCGAAGCGATGAGTTCGTAGGGGCCTAGCGGAGCAGGGTAATGTAACTCGAGCCCCTGGGAATGTAGTCGCGACGGTCCGCAACGGCGGCCCGGGGCGGTCGCTGTCAAAGATGCAGAGGACGGCGTCGTCACCGCGCACCGCCGTGTAGAGCAGACCCAACGCGTCTTTTCGTGCATCGTCGTGGATCTCCCCGATTATACCCCCAAGCTAATAAGTTATTATTCCTGGAGCATGGCGATAATTCCTACCAAACCTCATTGCATCCCGCAACGGCGTCCAAACTAGTACTCGAAGTCGCATAGGCATCCCACAGTAGAGCATGGCGTGGACGTAGATAGAGAGGACAAAGGGATAGTTTGAAGTTTGATGAACCCAATTAATATGCAGGTCTCGCTGACGAGAGCCTGAGGGCGTGATCGCCCCTTGGCGTCTTTTCTGCTGACGCTGACATGCACAAGGCAGTGCTTCATGGCCTTCAGACTTACGTTGACATCCTCTCTGTTTCCATCTCTTCGACTGGCCCATCCGTACCGATGTCTCAAGCTTCTACATCCACTTCCCATTTCCAGTCCATCTTCAATGCTGCCCTGGAAGCGTATAAGAAAAAGACCAAGAAGGACCTCCTCGCCCATCCGCTCGCAGCACAGCTACAGGACTGCAACTCTCCCAGTGACATTCTCGCCGTCCTCCAGGAACAAGTCAATGAATTTGATGAATCAAGGACCGCCGACGAGAGGTTATCACGATGGCTGACCCCGACTATCAACGTCCTTTATGCATTCTCTGCAACGCTCGGCCAAGGTGTTGGACTCGTGGGTCCCATACAGTCAACCAGTCTACACGCAACCCCTTATTACCAACTTCGCAGGTGTTCTCGCCTGCAAATGCGGTCTTCGCTGGTGTCGGTGTCCTCCTCTCGGTGAGTATCCTCCTTTATCCCTGACTGGAAGCCATCCCTACACAGAAGTATGTAACAGGCAGCCAAGGATGTCGAAGCGAGCCAAGACGCCCTCGTCGATCTCTTCGGGAGCATCGAGAACTTCTTCAAACGCCTCGAGTCTTATACCACAGTGCCGCCGACAGACGCCATGACGGACATCATCGTGAAGATAATGATCGAAGTGCTGGACATCTTCGCGATTGCAACGAAAGAGATGAGGCAGGGTCGAGCGAGTGAGTTACATTCGGCAATATATAACCATCGGCTAATCTATGTTCAGAAAAATACTTGAAGAAGCTCGTTGGAAAGAAGGAGATGGAAGACGCTCTTAAGCGATTGGACAGGTTGACACAGGAGGAGGCTCGGATGGCTGCTGCAGAGATCTTGAGGCTCACAAACATCATCACAAATGGTACGTCTAGCACGTTAGCCATTCGGGGGACCTCATGCCGAACTTGAACGCGCATGCGTTGATCAGACGGAAAAGAAACGAAGCAAGCGGTCCATCAATTGGCAAGCAGCGTAGATGACATAAAATGTTTGTGATCCACCCTGTTTTTCTGGTCATGTCATCTTTAACGTGCTCGCAGGGAATCAAACGAGAAAGAGCCTCAGAGAATGGGCATTGCCCCCGGATCCTTCAACAAACCACAACATCGCCTGCGACCTTCACCACCGGGGGACTGCCCAGTGGTTTTTCCAGGGCAGTATGTTTGGCGAATGGAAGTCGACTGGCTCTCTTTTGTGGATCTATGGGAAACGTATGTTCTTCCGATCCTTCACCAATCGATCCCTCATCACCATTCACTTTTTAGCGGGTTCAGGGAAGACCATTCTTTGGTTCGTCATCACTCAGCACTGCAGCACTCTTCACCTCGATGAGCTCACCTTGCCTTACAGTTCCGCAATCGTACAAGACATTGTAACTCTAAGCGAGGCAGGATTAGCATCAATGGCATACTTTTATTTCGACTTCAGGGATCTCGACAAACAACATATCCGAAACCTCCTTCCCTCCCTTCTCATTCAACTTTCCGCTCAGTCTGATCCTCGTCGCGACATCCTCTCCCGGCTTTATTTGGCGCACGATAATGGCGAACAGAAGCCCAGGATTAGTGTAATGACGCAATGCCTCAGGGATATGCTCACGATTGTCGACCAACGCCCGATTTACATTATCTTGGATGCGCTCGATGAGTGTCCAAACTCGTCTGGCATCCCGTCGGCTCGTGAACAGGTCCTTGCGCTTGTCAAGGAGCTCGTTGATCTTCGCCTACCTCATCTTCACATCTGCGTCACCAGCCGGCCCGAGTTCGACATTCGGGCTACTCTTGTGCCTCTGGCACTTCACAGCGTATCCCTCCATGACGAAAGCGGACAGAAGCAAGACATTGTTGATTACGTCAATTCTGTCGTGTATTCTGATGCTGAGACGATGATGAAGAGGTGGCGAGAGGGGGACAGGAAAATGGTTGTCGAGGCACTCTCAGAAAAGGCTGACGGAATGTGAGCGCGTCCTCGTTCTAACTGATGACGACTCATGGCGTCCACCAGGTTTCGATGGGTGTTCTGTCAGCTTGAAACACTACGACAATGCCTTCCGCAAAGTGTCCGGCGTACTATAAACGAACTTCCGGAGTCACTGGACGAGACATACGAGCGTGTCGTGATGGAAATCAAGAAGTCCAACCAAATGCACGCGTATCGTATGTTGCAATGCCTCACTGCGGCAGTTCGACCCCTTTCTGTTGCTGAACTTGCGGAACTACTGGCGTTCGACTTTGATGTGGCCATTGGTGGGATCCCGAAGCTGAACTCGGACTGGCGGTGGGACGATCATGAACAAGCAGTCCTTTCGACCTGTTCCAGTTTAATCACTGTTGTCCCCGGCGATGGATCCTCGATTGTTCAGTTTTCGCATTTTTCGGTGAAGGAGTTTTTGATGTCGGATCGGCTTGCGACGTCGACAAGAGACATCTCCCAGTACCATCTCTCACTCTCAGATGCGCACACAGCACTCGCCCAGGCTTGCCTTGGAGTTCTACTCAGGGATCCTGACGATGAAAACGGCGCCGATAGCGGACCACTGGCTCTATATGCCGCTCAGCACTGGGTGACTCATGCGCAGGTCGAGAATGTCGCCACACGGGTCCGCGATGGGATGGAACGTCTCTTCGATCCAGACAAACCCTATTTCGAAGCGTGGGTTCAGTCGCACGATGCCGATAGCCAAAACTATTCCGGAGCCATGCCAGATCCGGAACCCGGAGCAAGACCACTGTATTATGCCGCGTTGTGCGGATTCCATGAGCTAGTGGAACACCTTATTTTTAAATATCCGCAATGCGCAAGTGCTCTCGGTGGTCGTCTTGGGGCTGCGTTGCACTCGGCGTCGTTTGGTGGCCATCTCCAGACTGTACGTTCACTGCTTCAGCATGGTGTGGGTGTCGATGTTCGATGTCGTCAGAACAAAACGCCATTGCGATGTGCATCTGACTCGGGGAACCGTGACGTTGTTCAATGCCTACTCGACCATGGCGCAGATGTGGATTCACATGACGATCACCACAGGACTCCGCTAACCTGGGCAGCATTTCATGCGCACGTCGACGTCGTTCGGGTGCTACTTGAGCACAATGCGGATGTTCATTTCAAGGACGAAGACGGCCACACTCCCTTGCACTTCGCATGGGGTGCTGACCGCAAAGGTGACTATCCTCAGGTAGTGAGATTATTACTGAAGCACGGCGCGAATGCGAACGCACGAGGCGCTGAACGCAAGACACCGTTACATATAGTGCTCAGCGATATACCAAATCTCGAGGTTGCACGCATTCTGTTAGAGTATGGCGCGGACGTAGATGCTGTGGACGAGGAGGGAAGAACTCCATCGCAACTGGCAAAGGAGCCGGACGAGATCGCACAATTCCTTTCCGAATTTCGTTCCGGGAGAGCACAGCGAAACTAGTACTAGTAGTACTAGCGCAATGTAGTTCGCATTCTTCCTAATCATTTCCACTTGTCTCTGCTTGATTTGTCCTGCATCAACTCGGTACAGTACTAACACGGACCCATACGCGGCATACCGTCATCTTGCAGCGCCATGCCCTTCCACTTGCCCTTCGATGTACAGTACTTTAGATGTCTCAATGTCATAGGCTGCAGAGCTACCATTGGGGACGAACCTTGAACTTGACTTGCTCTCCCTGGCACGTACAGTCCTCCAGAACGGATGGGGCTCCAGCTATTATGACTAAGGTAGACCAGTGGGAAAATTCTCAGCCTGAAGTTGCTCGCGACTATAATTCGACAGCTGATTACGAGTCTAGACTCATCATGTACTCGTTAAGTTCAGGCTGCACAAGCTTTGCGGGGTCAAGTCGGTTAAGGATGGGGTATGTGCACCCAGGGTGAAACACAACTGACCAGCGGCATGGATCTCCCTCAGGCTATCAGGGCAGGGCACCCCTCAGGCTCGAAGACATAGGGTAACCCGGGCCTACAGGAAATCCACTTACGCATACAAAGGATCATTATTCCTCTTGGCGTCTATTGACTAGTAGTGGCTGACATCATGATGCATGACATACGAGGCAGTGCCCCGTGTACCTGCCACCTCGAGACACGCCTGGTGCAAATACACTGGTTCTTGACAGTCTTTCCGTTTCCATCCCATCGCCGGCCAGTCCATCCGTATTTCTCTTCCAATGTCTCAAGCTCCATCCACTTCTACATTCATATCCACTTCCAATTTCCAGCCCATCTTCAATGCCGCCCTGGAAGCGTATAAGAAAAAGACCAAGAAGGACCTTCTCGCCCATCCGCTCGCAGCGCAGCTTCAGGCCTGCAACTCTTCCGATGACATTCTCGCCATCCTCCACGACAAAGTCAACGAATTTGATCAATCGAGGACTTTCGACGAGAGGTTATCACGATGGCTCAACCCAACTATCAACGTCCTCTACGCATTCTCCGCAACCCTCGGCCAAGGTGTCGGACTCGTGGGTCCAATCCAGTCAACCTGTCTACCTCCACCCACTTAGTACCATTTTTGCAGGTATTCTCGCCCGCAAATGTGATATTCGCAGGTGTTGGAGTCCTCCTCTCGGTGAGTATCCTCCTTGATCCCAGTCTGGGATCCATTCCTACACCGGAGTCTTTCATAGGCAGCCAAGGATGTTGAAGCGAGCCAAGACGCCCTCGTCGATCTCTTTGGGAGCATCGAGAACTTCTTCAAGCGCCTCGAGTCTTATACCACAGTGCCGCCAACAGGCGCAATGACGGACATAATCGTGAAGATAATGACCGAAGTGCTAGACATTTTCGCGATTGCAACGAAAGAGATGAGGCAGGGTCGAGCGAGTGGGTTGCTTTCGGCGATATATGGTGATCTGCTAATCTATCTTCAGAAAAATATCTGAAGAAACTCATCGGAAAGAAGGAGATGGAAGATGCTCTTAGACGATTAGACAGGTTAACCCAAGAGGAGGCTCGTATGGCTGCTGCGGAGAATTTGAAGCTCACGCACATCGTCGACAACAAGGTAACTACTGTCGCAAATGGTACGTCTGGTCTAAGCTGTTCTCTTCATTCTAAACGACTCAAAACGAGCCAACGCCGGTTAGACGTCCAACAATTGGCAAACAGCGTAGATGATGTGAAATGTTTGTGATTCACCCCGTCTTTCTGGCCTTGGTGCCTTTAACGTGTTCGTAGGGAATCAATCGAGAAAGAGCCTCAGAGAATGGGTGGTTCCCCCGGATCCATCAACAAATCACAACATTGCTTGCGATCTTCATCACAGTGGGACCGCCCAGTGGTTCTTCCAAGGCAGTATGTTTGGCGAATGGAAGTCGACCGGCTCTCTCTTGTGGATCTATGGCAAACGTATGTTCTTCCAATCCTTCTCGCCAATCGATCCCTCATCGCCGTGCACGTTTTTAGCGGGGTCGGGGAAGACCATTCTTTGGTTCGTCATCCATCACTCAGCACTACTTCTTCACCTCGATGAGCTCACCTTGCCTTACAGTTCCGCAATCGTACAAGACATCGCAACTCTAAGCAAGGCGGGATCAGCAGCAATGGCATACTTTTATTTTGACTTCAGGGATCTCGACAAGCAACATATCCGAAACCTCCTTCCCTCCCTTCTCATTCAGCTTTCCGCTCAGTCTGATCCTCGTCGCGACATCCTCTCCCGGCTTTATTTGGCGCACGATAATGGCGAACAGAAGCCCAGGATTAGTGTAATGACGCAATGCCTCAGGGATATGCTCACGATTGTCGACCAACGCCCGATTTACATTATCTTGGATGCGCTCGATGAGTGTCCAAACTCGTCTGGCATCCCGTCGGCTCGTGAACAGGTCCTTGCGCTTGTCAAGGAGCTAGTTGATCTTCGCCTACCTCATCTTCACATCTGCGTCACCAGCCGACCCGAGTTCGATATCCGGGCTACTCTTGTACCTATGGCGCTTCACAGTGTATCCCTCCATGACGAAAGCGGACAAAAGCAAGACATTGTTGATTACGTCAATTCGGTCGTGTATTCTAATGCTGAGACGATGATGAAGAGGTGGCGAGAGGGAGACAAGAAAATGGTTGTCGAGGCACTCTCAGAAAAGGCTGACGGAATGTGAGCGCGTCCTCGTTCTAACTTTACGATGACAGCTCATGACGTTAACCAGGTTTCGATGGGTGTTCTGTCAGCTCGAAACACTTCGACAATGTCTTCCGCAAAGCGTCCGGCGTACTATAAACGAACTTCCGGAGTCACTGGACGAGACATACGAGCGGATGATGATGGAAATCAAGAAGACCAATCAAGTGCACGCGTATCACATGCTGCAATGCCTCACTGCGGCAGTTAGACCCCTTTCTGTCGCTGAACTTGCGGAACTACTTGCCTTTGACTTTGATGTGGCCAGCGGTGGGATCCCGGAGCTCAACTCGGACTGGCGGTGGGAAGATCATGAAGAAGCAGTCCTTTCGACCTGCTCCAGTTTAATCACCGTCGTCCCCGGTGACGGATCCCCAGTTGTTCAATTTTCGCATTTTTCGGTGAAGGAGTTTTTGATGTCGGATCGGCTTGCGACGTCGACAAGAGACATCTCCCAGTACCATCTTTCACTCTCAGACGCGCACACGGCGCTCGCCCAGGCTTGCCTTGGGGTTCTACTCCGGGACCCCGACGTCATAAACGGCGTCGATAGCGGACCACTGGCTCTATATGCCGCACTGCACTGGGTGACTCATGCGCAGGTCGAGAATGTCGCCACACGGGTCCGCGATGGGATGGAACGGTTCTTTGATCCAGACAAACCCTACTTCGAAGCCTGGGTCCAGTTGTACGACGTCGATGTGAAGATCTATTTTGAAATCCTGTCAGATCCGGAACCCAGGGCAAGACCACTGTATTATGCTGCGTTGTGTGGATTCCATGAGCTATTGGAACACCTTACTTTCAAATATCCGCGATACGCAAGTGCTCGAGGTGGTCGTCTTGGGACTGCGTTACACTCGGCGTCGTTTTCGGGCCATCTCCAGATTGTACGTTCACTGCTTCGGCATGGTGTAGATGTCGATGTTCCAGGTGCTGCGAACTGCAGGCCATTGCGATGTGCATCGCAGGAGGGGCACGTCGACGTTGTTCAATGCCTACTCGACCATGGCGCGGATGTGAATTCACGGCAAGATAACCACACAACTCCGTTAATTTGGGCAGCATTTTTTGGGCACGTCGACGTTGTTCGAGTGTTACTTGACCACAATGCGGATGTTAATTCCAAAGGCGATCGCGGCTGGACTCCTTTACACGAGGCAACACGGAACCCTGACACCAAAAGTAACTCTACCCAGGTAGTGCGATTATTACTGGAGTACGGCGCGAATACGAACGCACGAGATACTGCGCAGCGGACTCCGTTACATACACTGGCAAAGTCAGGGGGTGGATCAACACTCGACATCGCACGCATTCTGCTGGAGCACGGCGCGGACGTGGATGCTGAGGACGCGGAGGGAAGGACTCCATTGCAGGTGGCAATGAAGGAGGGACTCGGAGAGGGCAAGTTAACGCGGTTTCTTTCCGAATTTCGTTCCGGCAGAGCACAAACGTAGTGTCACGCTCACGAGTTTTTTTTTTTTTTGGCTACGACGACACTAGTACTAGGCGCACAACGGTTCGTATTCTATGTATTTCTTTCTACTTGATTTTTCCTGCATCGGCTCGCTACGGCGCGGACCCAACGCAGAGTGGACTCGGACGTCCCCTCGAAGGGTCGCTCGCGACTCTTATTCGACAGCTGATTACAATATTGCTGATCCAGCTTATGAGGTTAATGTGATTGTCAGACAACATGAATGGTACAACGTGTAAAGTTACATGCTGGCACGCTCAATATATCGTGTGTCCGGAGAAAAATCGAAGTATACAAAAGTAAAGAAAGGGTAAAGGCAACACGTTTCCTAGATGTACGGTATAATAGATATTGGAGGTGCCGTTTGGCAGAAGAAGAACCAGAGAGAAATATCGAACTCAAGCGACGGTTGACTCCTCTGAGTCTAGAGAATTTGAAGTGGTGCGTCGTAGGTTGACGCATCGATTCCCTTGCACAGCGCTTCAAACAACTTTCGTGCATCTTCCGCACCATATTCGCCCCCCGTCATCGCCACAACAAGTGAGCGCAGCTTTCCCCCAATCTTCGGTACCTATTCCTCAGAGTTCGGGTCTCAGTCCGCTGGAGCCGGCGGGTTACTCACCTCCTCCACGAGCGTTTGGAACATGGCCCCGCAATCACTCACATCGCGACAGAAGTTCGCGCTGCGGGGGTCCGCTTCGCGTGCGAGCTCCTGCGCGCGCGAAAAGTTGACGCGGTAGTAGCGCACGGGGAGCCGTGTACGATCGAAGCCTGCGCAGCTCGAGCGGCCGATATCCATCATCACGCCGTTCGGCTCTCCATACGCGCAATGCGCGATCTTGTGCTCGTGGAGGAAGCACAGACCCTGGTTTCACGCATTAGGTGTGGGCGTCCTCGGGGGTAGGGGAAACACGTTACCTCGAGCGCCTGGCGGATATAGTCGACCGCGTTCGCGACGGTCTGTAGCGGCGGGCGGTCGCAGTCGAAGAGGCGCTCGATGCAGAGCACGGCTTCGTCGCCGCGCTCTGCTGTGTAGAGTAGGCGCGGCGCGGGGTTCCATGGGTCGCCCCGGATCTCGTCGGCGTTGAGAGCCCGGAGGAGCGCAAGCTCGGTGCTCTGCCGTTTCACGCGCCGTAGGATTAAGGACGTGGACCGTGACATCTCCGAGGGCGCGCCTGCGTCCGCTTCGACGAAAACCTACACATCTCGCGTACAGGGCAACGCGCGGGTGGTGCTAATGACGTAAGGACGTACCATGTCTTGCGCCGCATCGGAGTTTTGGTAGTGGGCTAGATACTCGTCAACGACTGCTTCGAAATCGCTAGTGGACGTGAGTGGGGAATAGGTTTGGCGTAGAAAGGGCTACGTACACGTAGAACATATGCGATGAAGTCGAGGAGGACTGTGAGGTCGGCATACTATAAAGTCCACGGAGGAGGGGAGACTCTTCGCCTCCAAGCCGCATGCTTTCGAGTGGCACCATCCTCTGAAGCGGGTATCCGAATAGAGGTTCTTCATGCGGGTCAGATTCTGAGGCCTCTGTGCTAGGCGTCGATGGTGTGCGGGGCCCCATACCAGTAACCCAAAGACGTGAAATGAAGGTAAAAGGTTCGAGTACACCAAAAACGTGGGCGATGCCTAGAGCATCTGATGCATTGGGGATATGACTTCAGACCAGCCGCCCCAGACGAAGCAGACGATTACCAGAAATCGAGCCTCACCAATGAAAGATTTCTCTTGGCACGCGGGCGCGAGCGAACACCGGGCCGGCAATTATATTGTCCCACGCTTGTTGCTCTCACGCGATCACAGGCGCAAGAAAGAGAAACCCAAGGAGAAACCGTTCTAAAATGTTGAGGGTGCACAAATTAATGACTCTCTGCAAGGTCATGTCCCTATCAAGACGCGAGGTTCATACCGAACGGGACAAATCTCCGCGCAAAAAAACCAAGCAAAAAACAACAAAAACAAGGCTCCCTTCTCACGCGTCGCATGCAGAAAGTTTGCGACACATAACCTCCCGGCGGTCCTTCGGCGGCGCCTGGAAGTCCCCGCGTTCTAAAAACGGCAATACCGGTCAGGATGGAGAAACAGCGCAAAGTGGCGCACCAAATGGGGCTTTCTTCTTCTGTCGTTTCCTCTTCTTCCCGGCCCTCCCGAACTCCTGCTCGCTGCGCTCACCGTCGTAGTCGTCGTCAGGATATTGGGCGCGCTCACAAAGTCGAACTGCACCACCTCTTCCGTCTTCGCCTTGGTCTTCGCCGGAATGACAGCAGTCGTCGACCTTTCGCCGTCGCTAGTGGTGGTGGCTCTTGCCTTCT
>QFDV01002971.1:44442-57904 GCA_003315845.1 Lactarius trivialis
GTGGCTCCTGCCTTCTTCGCACGCTTGCGCTTCTTTTGGCGCTGTCCGATTGCGTCATCGATGACTTCGGGCTTGGCTGTCTGTCTTGGGAAGCCGGGACGAACGGAATCTTGGCGGTAGCTCCAAGGTAGCTCCATCGATGGAAAAAGACAAAAGAAAGTACCACACTCGAACTTGGGACACGGTGGGTGCAATGACCAGATTGCCGTGTATTCTGTTAACGACGTCTTGGAATCGATCGACCAACAAATTTGGTTTTAGGCTCAGCAGAAGTAGGTGGTGGGACGCCGAACAGTGAACTCTGGGATGTTGAATAGACGGAGAGAAGACAAGGCAACACGGTCGCGGCACCGAAGAGTGATGCCGTCGTACTCGTTGGAAGATGTTTACTAGGAGACCACAATGAAGATGACGCAGGGGGGGCCGCGTGTTCTGAGGAAACATCAACGTCCATTCTTGATTCCGGCTTAGGCTCAGACGACTCGGCCGGAGTGGGTTCACCTGGCTCATCGATCCATGCACGCATAGTGCCAAGAAATGAAATATCCTCACCCGGTGCTCTCGTCCTCCTCGCACGCAACGCGGTCCCGCCACATGCGCACGGCTCAGAATACCTCGCATGGGACGCTGAGCGCGCCGTCGACGACCGTTCCGCCCTCCGCGTCATATGGGTCGGGGGGACAAGTAGAAAATAAAATATTGCAAACCGCATTGCGCTAGTAGTTTCGTCATAGTCAACAAACTCGTGAGCGGGATACTACGTTTGTACTCTCCCAGAACGAAATTCGGAAAGCAATCGTGCGAGCTCGTCCTGTTCCCTCTTCACTGCCGCCTGCAATGGGGTCCTTCCCTTCGCATCCTTAGCATTTATCTCCGCGCCATGCTCCAACAGAATGCGCGCGACGTCGAGATTTCCTTCCTTTGACACTGTATGTAACGGTGTCCTGTATTTATTGTCTCGTGCGTTCGCATCCGCGGCGTGCTCCAGTAACAATCGCGCTACCTGGGGATAATCACCTGTGGAATCATAACCCCGTGTTGCGTCATGTAAAGGAGTCTGGCCCTCATCGTTCTTGGAGTTAACATCCGCATTGTGCTCAAGTATCAACCGAACGACGTCGACGTGCCCATGATATACTGCCCAATGTAGCGGAGTATTGTGGTCGTCTTCCTGTGAATTCACGTCTGCGCCATGGTCGAGTAGGCATTGAACGACGTCGAGGTGCCCCTCCTGCGATGCACATCGCAATGGCGTGCAGCCCGAAATGCCTCGGACATCGACACCCACACCGTGCTGAAGCAGTGAACGTACAATCCGGAGATGACCAGCAAACGACGCCGCGTGTAACGCAGTCCCAGCACGACCACCTCGAGCACCGGCGTATGGCGGATATTTGAAGATAAGGCGTTCCACCAGCTCATGGAATCCACACACCGCAGCATAATACAGTGGTCTTGCTCCGGGATCCGGATCTGACGGGTAGCCGGAATAGAGGGTATCGACATCGACG
Organism: Lactarius trivialis; assembly: GCA_003315845.1. NCBI lineage: Eukaryota > Fungi > Basidiomycota > Agaricomycetes > Russulales > Russulaceae > Lactarius > Lactarius trivialis. The sequence goes on from QFDV01002971.1 coordinate 45,954, forward strand.
TCGTGCAACTCGACCCACGCTTCAAAGTAGGGTTTGTCTGGATCAAAGAGATATTCCATCCCATCGCGGACCCGTGAGGTGACATTCTCGACCTGCGCATGAGTCACCCAGTGCTCCGCAGCGTATCGAGCAAGTGGTCCGCTTTCGGCGCCGTCTTTGACGTCAGGATCCCGGAGTAGAACCCCAAGACACGCCTGAGCGAGCACCGTATGCGCATCCGAGAGAGAAATATGGTACTGGGAGATGTCTCTTGTCGACGTGGAAAGCCGCTCTGACATCAAAAACTCCTTCACCGAAAAATGCGAAAACTGAACAACCGGAGATCCGGCGCCGGGGACAACGGTGATGAAACTGGAGCAAGTTGACAGTACCGCTTCCTCATGGTCTTCCCACCGCCAGTCTGGGTTCAGCCTCGGGACCCCACCGACGGCACCGAAGTCAAACGCAAGTAGCTCCGCGAGTTCGGCGACTGAAAGGGGGCGAACTGCTACCGTGAGGCATTGCAGCATGTGATACGCGTGCACTTGGTTGGTCTTCTTGATTTCCATCATCACTCGCTCGTATGTCTCGTCCAGTGACTCCGGAAGTTCATTTAGAGTACGCCGGACACTTTGCGGAAGACATTGTCGTAGTGTTTCGAGTTGACAGAATACCCATCGAAACCTGATGAACGTCATGAGCCGTCACCGCGAGGTCAGAACGAGGATGTCCTCACATTCCGTCAGCCTTCTCCGAGAGCGACTCGACGACCATTTTCTTGTCATCCTCTCGCCACCTCTTCATCATCGTCTCAGCGTCAGAGTATACGACAGCGTTGACGTAATCTAATATGTCTTGCTTTTGTCCGCTTTCGTCATGGAGGGATACACTGTGAAGCGCCATAGGTACAAGAGTAGCCCGAATATCGAACTCGGGTCGGCTGGTGACGCAGATGTGGAGATGAGGTAGGCGAAGATCAACTAGCTCCTTGACAAGCGCAAGGACTTGTTCACGAGGCGACGGGATGCCAGACAAGTTTGGACACTCGTCGAGCGCATCCAAGATAATGTAAATTGGGCGTTGGTCGGAAATCGTGAGCATATCCCTGAGGCATTGCGTCATCACACTAATCCTGGGCTTCTGTTCGCCATTATCGTGCGCCAAATACAGCCGGGAGAGGATGTCGCGACGAGGATCAGACTGAGCGGAAAGCTGAATGAGAAGAGAGGGAAGGAGGTTCCGGATATGTTGCTTGTCGAGATCCCTGAAGTCAAAATAAAAGTATGCCATTGCCGCTGATCCCGCCTTCCTTAGAGCCACGACGTCTTGAACGATAGCGGAACTGTAAGGCAAGGTGAGCTCATCGAGGTGTAGAGTGGTGAGCGGTGACGAACCAAAGGATGGTCTTTCCTGATCCCGCTAATAATGTGGACGACGATAAGGGCTTGTGCTCGATTGGTGAAGAAAGGGAAAAACATACGCTTGCCATAGATCCACAAGAGAGAACCGGTCGACATCCATTCGCGGAACATACTGCCTAGGAAGAACCACTGTGCAGTCCCCCGGTGGTGAAGGTCGCAGGCGATGTTGTGATTTGTTGATGGATCTGGGGGAAGTACCCATTCTCTAAGGCTCTTTCTCGATTGATTCCCTGCGAGCACGTCAAACCACGGCCAGAACCACAGGGTAAATCACAAACATTTCGCATCGTCAACGCTGTTCGCCAATTGTTGGACATCTAACCAATATTTACACGCTCAGAATGAAGAGAACAGTTTACATGCCAGACGTACCATTTAGGACAGTAGTTACCTTGGTGTCGACGATGTGGGTGAGCTTTAAGACCTCTGCAGCAGCCATACGAGCTTCCTCTTGGGTCAACCTGTCCAATCGCCTAAGAGCGTCTTCCATCTCTTTTACTCCAATGAGCTTCTTCAGATATTTCTCTGAACATAGATTAGTCGATCATCTTATATCGCCCAGAGTAACCCACTCGCTCGACCCTGCCTCATCTCTTTCGTTGCAATCGCGAAGATGTCCAGCACTTCGATCATTATCTTCACGATTATGTCCGTCATCGCGTCTGTCGGCGCTATTGTGGTATAAGTCTCTAGGCGCTTGAAGAAGTTCTCGATGCTCCCGAAGAGATCGACGAGCGCGTCTTGGCTCGCTTGAACATCCTTGGCCGCCTGTGACATACTTGGTTGGAGGAATTCTAGACAGGGATCAAGGAAGGCGCTCACAGAGAGGAGGACTCCAACACCAGCGAAGATCACATTTGCGGGAGAGAACACCTGCAAAATTGGTGCTAAGGGGGTGTATAAAGGTTAACCGGATGCCAGTGGGACCTACGAGTCCAACACCTTGGCCGATCGTTGCGGAGAATGCGTAGAGGACGTTGATGGTCGGGTTCAGCCACCGTGATAACCTCTCGTCGGCACTCCTTGATTCATCAAACTCGTTGATTTTGTCCTGAAGGACGGCGAGAATGTCACTTGTAGAGCTGCAGGCTTGTAGCTGTGCTGCGAGCGGATGCGCGAGAAGGTCCTTCTTGGTCTTTTTTCGATATGCCTTCAGGGAAGCATTGAAGATGGACTCGAAATTGGAAGAGGGTGTAGAAGAGGACGGTACTCGAGACTTGGCTTGAGACATGGAAAGAGTGTGGATGAGCTGGTCGGCGATGGGATGGAAACAGAAAGATTGTCAAGGGGAACCAGTGTAATTGCGCCAGGCGTGTCGAGGTCGTTGATGATCACGTGATGCTGTAGGTGGTAGTATGCTAGGCAGCTAGATCTCCTCTAACGTAGTGATATAGTGGCAGAAGCTGCAGCAAAGGGCTCACACTGCGACTCGGACCCCTCATCGATGGAAAACTCACAGCCCACTTTCCATCCTCCACTGGTTACTCACTGGCTGCTAGCTTAGCGCATGCGATCACAGGCTCGTCCTGCAAAAAAAACCACTCTGAAATGTTGTGTGCACAAATTAATGACTCTCAGAAACCTAGGTCCTTAGCAAGGAGTTGCAACAATATTTAGAAAACCAGAAAAAAAGGCTTTCTTCTCCGCGTCACATGCGGAAAGTCTGCGACGCATTTCCGCCTTTAACCTCCCTGCGGTCCTTCGGCGTCGCCGGGAAGTCCCCGCGTTCTAATACCGAAATCAGAGTTCCCTTCGGATGATGGAGAAACAGCAGTGCAAAGTGGACGCACCAAATGGGGCTTTCTTCTTCTGTCGCTTCCTCTTCTTCCCGGCCCTCCCGTCCTCCTGCTCGCTGCGCTCACCGGCGCCGTCATCGTCCAGTATATTCGGCGCGCTCGCAAAGTCGAACGGCAGCACCTCTTCCGTCTTCGCCGGGATGACAGCAGCAGCGGTCGACCTTTCGCCGTCGCTAGTGGTGGTGGTGGCTCCCGCCTTCTTCGCACGCTTGCGCTTCTTTTGGCGCTGTCCGACGACGACGATTGCGTCATCGATGACTTCGGGCTTGGCTGTCTGTCTCTGAGAAGCTGGGACGAATGGAATCTCGGCGGTTGCTCCATCGATGGGAACGTCGGGCGTAGATGTCGTTTCGACCTCAGCTGTCGTGACCACCTCTAGAGACGCCTGTAGCGAGGAATGAGATAATGATAATGGTAAAAAAATGTACCAAACTCCGTACTTGGGGCACGGTGGGTGCAATGACCAGATTGCTGTGTATTCTGTTAACGACCTCTTGGAATCGACCAACGATTTTGGTTTTAGGCTCAGCGGAAGTAGGTGGGACGCCGAACAGTGAGCTCTGGGGAGTGGAATAGACGGACGGAGGACTAGGCGACACGGTCGCGGCACCAAAAAGTGATGACGTCGTACTCGTTGGAAGTGGTTTACTAGGAGACAACAATGAAGATGACGCAAGGACCGGGGCCGCGTGTTCTGAGGAAATATCAACGTCCATTCTTGATTCCGGCTTAGGCTCAGACGACACGGCCGGAGTGGGTTCACTTGGCGCCGCAGGACCGCTCAGCCCATTCTTCACAGCGTCGCGAATGACGTCGAGCAACTCTTTCGCACGTCTCCTCACCACCGGCGGCGTGGACGGAAACGCATGCAGAAGCGCGGCCATATCCGCCGGTGGCTGCTCCACCAGCTTGAACACAAAGCGATTCGAGAGCACGTATCTAGAACGCCGTGAATACATGCACGGACTCAGCCAGGAAATGATAAAAAAGGACTCACCCGGTGCTCTCGTCCTCCTCGCGTGCAACTCGGTCCCGCCACACGTGCACGGCGCGGAAGACCTCGCGTTGGACGCTGAGCGCACCGTCGACGCCGAGTGTCGGTTTGTTCCACCGCCGCGCTAGTGTGTCCCACCCGTTGAACCCCGCTCCGCCCTCCGCGTCATATGGATCGGGAGAGTACGCGCGCAGCGCGGTCTCTGCAGAGCGCGACAACACCTCTCGAACGAACGCGTCGGGTGCCGTGGGAGAACCAGCACGACTCGTAGGAGAGGCAGCACGCGAGAGAGCGCGGTCGAGGAGGGCATTTCGCACGTTGTCGTATACGTAGAGGAGGAAATGGGTGTCGGCGCGCGCATATTTGAGCATCTCGTCTGGCAGTGGTCTGCATAAGCGGTATCAGAAGGAGAGGCGTGAACGGATCGGGAAATGTTACCGGATGCGCCAATCTGCGAGTTGGTATCGCTTATCTGGTGAGAAGTCGCAATACATCTCCAGTAAGGCCGCAAGTCCGTGCCGAGGGAATTCGAGGACCTTTGAGGCGTGGAATGTGTCGAACATGTTTACGAGATACAAATTAAAGTCTTGCTGAAGCCAAACGACGTCACTATCGGCGCCGTGTAGGACCTGACATGTGTGAGCCTGGGGTCAGGTGTGAGTAAAAATAGAACATGCCTTGATAATGCTTGGGTTGGTGAAAACCTCATTCAGATCTCCGAGGTCGTCGCGCAGCTCAAGTGGGTCCACTATCCAGTCCTCATCACGAGTACTAATCTGCATGAGACATACAAAACCCCTGTATGTGCGGTAGCTATGATACTCCAGGTCGATCGCAATTTCCTTACTCTCGCGGAGCTTGTCGATGAGAGCGACGAGCTGTGCACGTGTTGACACCCATGTGAGGGGGGTTTCCTCGAGTGGTCTAAACGGAATCGGAGGTTGCGATTGAAACATATGGGCAGGATAGGAAAGATTGTTGATTTCGTAGCGGTAGGGGTGCGGAGGTCTAGTCAACTCATCAATAGGATCAAAAATCTCTGGCAACGATTAACAAAACGCACAAGAGTTTCTCCGGATCCTCTCCGATGCTTGCTGGATCGAAGGTATAGCCTAACGGTACACGCGCGTTGAACTTGTGTCGTAAAGTGGGAGACCACATGACGCCATTTGTGTTGTCGACCTTCCGCTTGAACTTGAGTTGCGGTTTTGGGAGATGCGGAGCATGCTGTATCACATGTTCCTGGCGGCCATTGTGAGCCACCTTCTTTTTAGGCTCTGGGGGATTGATGGCAATTGCGGGGGCTTTCGTCCGGCCGGAAAATTGGTCGAGTGCGATGTCCTGCGTAAGGTAAGAGAAAGACGACAGGACGCAAGTCACTACATACCGCGCGCTCAAACAACTGATCCATCGGCTCGACAAACAGCGACCCGAAACGGTCAAGAAAATCGTCTTCATCCCGCACACGTGCCTTTCCCTTTCCCTTAGAACTCTTGGAGCTCCCAACCGTAGACGCCAGGTTGAGAAGCATATTTGTGATAGATATGACTTTGTTTGAGCAAGCTTCTAGGTCACTCGCTAGGTCTGAATCGACAGAGCGATGGAAGGCCAAGTCGGCGGGAAGTACCGCAGCATGTTTGGTCGTTTTGAGAGCCGATGCTTGTAGCTGCTCATAGTAACTGTCAATCTCTGACTTTGTCAATGGTGTTTGGGAAGAGTCCATAGCCATGCCCTGACCGCAAATTGATCACGAGAGCCTGAACGTCTGACCGTGTCCAAATATGGATATTTATGTTCACGATCACGCGATGAAGGTACATACAAACATCAACACAGTATCAACATGGCACCTCCTGGCCCACGACTCGGATCTGCCTGCACTCAAGAATGCATTGATTGACGCGTTCTATGAGGTCACTGGCAGCGATCCAAGGGCTCAGCGCACCCATGTACCTACCTGCGCTGCCCCAATACTCACAACCGCCCAAGGAGCAGGTTGCCGATTTTGTAGCGCCGCATACAGACACGCTCGCGCTGTGGTACTAGAGCCAGGAATTGACAACTCCTGGATTGAGTACCGCGGCTAGCCGGCAGTCGTCCGCGTGCCCGTATCCCAAGTCAACGATCTCCTCAGCGCTTAGTATCAGCTTCAGCTCTGCGGCAGACTCCACGCATGTACAGTGCCGGGATGACAGCGGCGTCTATAGCTATCTACCCGCCGCAGCGTGCCAAAAGAAACTTAGGATTCTCAGGGTTTCCCGGACAGTACCGTGGCCCGGATGACTATTCATGCACGAATTGGACGGGGCCGATGCGAGCTTCACTGGTTTTGAGACCGTCGATCTCAACGTTGGCGAAGCTGGCGTCGGCCTCGTCATCGAGGGGAACCTCGACTTCCAGTAAACGGGGCCAATGCCATTTCCGATCCACTACTGCGACCGTCCCACTGGACTTTCGCGGAGGGCGTTTGCTACCTGTATGAACAACTTGGTGTACTTACGTTTCCAGCACCGCCCGCAGACCGCCGTGGTCCGCCAGTCGCTCGAGGTACGTGTCCCCAAGACGTCACCTTCAATGTGCGACCAGGGTCTGTGCTTTCTCTACGAGTATAAGATCGCCCATTGCGACCCGAACGGCGTGATGATGGACATCGGCCGCTCAAGCTCTGCCGGCCTCGATCACACACGGCTACCCATTCGATACTACCGCGTCAGTTTTTCGCGCACGGAGCTCCCGTGCGAGACGAACCCGCGCAGCGCAAGCTTCTGTCGCGTATGTGATTGCCGGGCCATGTTCTGGACTCTCGTCGAGGAGGTGAATGCCCCGACCGCGGCGGACTCGGACTGTAACTCTGGAACCGGGTGTAGGTGCCCGAGATTCGGGGAAAGCTGGGCTCGCTTGTTGTGGCGATGACCGGAGGCGAATATAGTGCATAAGATACGCGAAAGTTGTTCGAAGCGCTTTGCAAAGGCATCAGTGCGTCAACCTACGACGCACCACTTCAAATTTACAGCCAGTGTACTAGTAGGTCACCAGTTACCTCGTTTTTTCGAGGGCGGGTGTCCTAGTGGTGACTTATTCTCCGTAACTATGGCTGTCCTGAGCGAGATCCCTTCTGCTGGCGGTCACGGTCACGGTGGTGCACTTGCCAATATATGTGCATCATTGTGCCCCTTTCGGCGCTGTGGCGAGATTAACGACACCGATCGGGTTCATCAAGTAGTCATCGACAACCTGAAATCTTGTATGAGGCTATGCGTTATACTTCTGTAAATTTCGGGGGCCAGAAAATATGAATTTTTATATAAGGTGATCCGAGTCCCACGAATGGACCGAACTACACGGACGTGGAACAGAAGAAAGAACATATCAGGTCCCGGCTCTAGATACAGTAGTACAGTACAGCGCCATGAGTCAGTATGATAAGTGGGGTAACAAGAGTCACACGGTAGGACCAGAAACGTGTGTAATCTATCGCATGGTAAAATAGTGAGGGGCTGGAAAAACAGTGACGTGCCGGCGGAAAAGGAGAATAAACACACTTGCGTTGTGAAAAAAAAACTGAACAGCTTAATGGAGTTACCTCTATGGTGTGAGGAACAAGTTCTGTGAAGGCAGTAGTTAGCTAAGATGGGTCAAAAATGGCGAAGATAAGGGAACCCCGTACAACTTCGATCAGGGTGCCAGTGGTGATCGCTCCAGGGTCAGCGGCAAGGTATAACAAGTTCAGCTCAGTATCGTAAACCATGGAAACCGGGTCAGGGCCAGCATCATTATTCCAGGTCGCTACAAGAAAGTGTGTCAGTCACATTCCGCGAAGTTGTGAGCCATGGATCCAAGAGGCTGCAGGTACTCACCGGTAAGCTCCCCCGAGTTTGGGTCTAGACTCCAGATACCCGACTGCGCTGCGCCAACCGCTGTGGGAAAATCAGTGCCCGAACAGACACAGGATCTAGTAGGCGAGGTCTTACATCCTCCAGCAACGTTTCGGAACTGGGCGGTGCTAATTCAATGGTCAGTGATCTGAACTGGAGCGTGCCAGCCAAGTTATAAACCTACGATGAACTGCGAGGTAATAAAGGAGCCTGACTGTATCCACCGATGTACCACGGCCAAGGAAAGCTGGCATTCTGGAATCATAGCGATGCAAAGTGAGAAAGCGGATGAAACCGTCAGATGCGACAGCGTACTAAGGCTATAATGCTCGAGTCCTGATACGCAACATAGAGGTCAAGCGCCGGATTTCCGTCATCATCTTGGGGATTGATTCCGTTCCTGAGGCAATGTATAAGAAACAGAAGGTTGGAGGATTGCAAACGGTACACACGGGAAGACCGGGTAATTGTAGACGGTGCCTAATATGGAGCCGTCGGAAGACTGCACCTGGAGACGACCGGTAGGTCTACGGAAATGACGACGGGTGATTAGGGGATACGTCTTATTCACTTAGAAAACGATTTACTTACCTAGTAGTAAGAGTCTGCCTGACATGATTGGGAGGAAGAGGACCCCTCGCGGAGTGCCGAGCATCCGTCTCGCGATTCAAGGACAAAGTAGCCTCAACAGGCACGATGGCCCCCAAAAGAGCGACTGAAGCCGCAAGAAGGAGGAAGACGAATCTCTGCATACCGAGTGAACGTGAACTTGAATCGAGACAGTGGATGCGAGTTTCGGCCTGGGAGAGACAGAAACTGCAGGTGCCCCCCGTATTTATTCTGAAACTTCACAGTTTTTCGATGCGGGCCTGGCTGGGGAGTGAGGCAGAACTTCACCTCGCCACTGGAAATTCCTCGGTCAGTATCGCGATCTACGTCATAAAAATGAGTCGCACACCCACACTTCCCCTGGCTAGGGCCTCTCTTCAAGTTGATATGACGGACCCTCTCGTCACACAACTTTGGTCCCTTCTACAGAGTTTCACATAACCTAGTGAGGTAGTGTAAGCACCACTGGCAGATACTTAAACATGCTTCCGACGGAGTCTCGCGAAGACGCCGATGAGTTTTTTGAGTCGATGTGCGAATGAGGTCATAGTTCGGCATACGACGGGAGTATCTGGCTTCACGACGTGCGCATCGCCATCCTTGGGCGTCAGAATGAATTCCGAGATGGCACCAGAAAACTGGCTGAGTAAATGGATTAAAACCTGCCACTGCACATGGGATGAAAATGGAAGCAGGAGACGCACCAGTCCTTCCTGGCGAATCCTTGGGAGGATCTGCACCATGTTTACAGGATATCTATTTAAACGGCGATCGAGCGACCAGATCCGAGTGCGGATTATGTCACCTGTGGTCGTAAGTCGACGAGCGTGAAAACCGTAGATCAGAGCATGAGGGTGCAGGCGTGTGCCGGCAGTGTTGTCATGACCCGGGTCTGACCGTAACTTGACTCTGGGGTCACGATCTGGAAAAATCCTATACTGTATTTAGCAGTCCTGTTCCCATTCCCGTAAACGTCCGCGGCTTCGGTAGGTACAGCCTTCGGTCCGGTCGTTGTCGGGCCGAGGGTGTCTAACCCCGCCCGCTGACGCTTGACTCTGACGTGAACCTGGCCCAATCATCGCTCCATCGCATTGAGATGACCGACGTGCGTCTCATCTATGAAAAAGTAGGCCCGGGTCAGCGCTGGTCAGTGTTTTGTATATTTACTGCCGGTGTACTACAACCTGAGTAAGTAGTACTAGGTTACTTTGTGTCCTCGAGGGGTGGTGTTGCCGCCACCACTGGCACTTGCCAATATATGTTCGACACCAATCGTGTTCATCAAGTATCAAGTAGTCATCGACAACCGTATGAGCCTATGCCTTGGCCTATGCATCCTACTTCTGTATTTCGGGCAATTGATTTCGGGGGCCAGAAAATTTAAATTTAAATATAAGGTGATCCGAGTCCCACGTATGAACCGAACTACTAGTAGTACGGTCCACACCGTGACCGGCGTAGAACAAAAGAAAGAACATATCAGGTCTTGGCTCTAGATACAGTACATTACGGTACAACACCATGAGTTAGTATGATAAGTGGGGTAACAAGAGTCACACTGCACGGTAGGACCGGAAACGTCATCAGGAAAAACCTCCCCGGATAAAAAGCGATAATTACAGTTAGATTAACCAAATTTAGATTATCGGTATATTAACTAGCCCCCGTGTTATTTGAACGTAATTAGATCTAATTACGAGTAATTGATCACGACACTATACCGATACTCTTTTGCTTAATTTTTCGCTATGCTAACACTAACACTAATACACCGGATTAACCAAAGATATATTAACTAGCCCCCGTGTATTTTAAACATAATTTAGGAAATACAAATGTAAATAAAGTAGTTAACCCTATGCTTAATTTATCGCTATGCTAACCTCGACAAACTTTAAAGCTGAAGTTAGTGACCACGGTTGAGGAGAAGAAGACCCATGACATCATATATGTACTCAAGCCCATGCCGCGTCAATGATCCACATCCAAATCCCATACAGTACTACGGCTGAGAACATACCTAGACAAAGCTGGTAGCAGTCATGGCTGCGACAGGACAGCTGCCGGGGAATGTGATCCTGGCCGTGGCAGCTTATAAATGAAAGAGTTGTATACAAGTTGGGGAGATGCACGCTAGTCTGCTGGACTGTAGTTAGTGGAAGGGCAGGTTTTGAGTGATCGCAAACTTACATGTAGTAGAGTCACGTGCTGGAGTCTGGGGTGGTGGCGTGAACGAAGGGATGCGGACGAAGGCCATGAAATCGTGAAACTTGCACTGCCTCAAGTCATTAAGGGGAAACAAGAGGGGGGTTAATAGGGCATCACCTTTGCTATCTTGAATGTAGCTGCAAGGCCGCAGTGGTGGATGAGAGCGTGGATGGAGAAGACAATCAACAACAAAAATCAACTGATGACAACTCGCGAGTTGTCTTTTTTTTTGGGTCCACATTCTGATCCGAGTCTCTCGCTTTCCCCGCAGTCAGTCCAACTTCCGACAACAAGCTTTGTCAGGGACAAGCTTTGTCAGGGGCCTGTATTCTTGTTTTGACGAAGCGTCGGTCGATCTTCCACCGATTCACCCGGTAGAAATTGAATGCACATGGATTCGCTTCTCCGCTGAGACAGGTGTTTGATCCATCTCTCGGAATCATCATGCAAGAAGACTGGTCAGATGCGCAAGTGCGCAAGAACCAGTGGTACGTCAAGTTTTGGGTGCCCATCCTCTTCTCTCTTCCGCAAGAAGTCACAGGACATTCTATCCGGTTCGTTTTATAATTGAGGGTCTGTTTGCATGACTAAGGAATTCTTTTCCGCTCTCAAGCCTCTGCGCCCAGCGTTCAAATGGCTTCCGATGACAACTTACATCCCTCAAATCGCTGTAGTTGGCATACAGGACGATAACAGCCCTGGTCCCACTCTGGACGCCCCACCCACGTCCCATGACAACTCTTTCCCCCTCTCCCCTACAGGCCATGCCAGCTCACCTTCTGATTTCCATGGCTTTCTCTCTCTCCCAGCACCAATTCTGAGAAATTCTCGAAATTCTCGGATCTCCCTGGCTCTCCAGCCTCACATACCTCTGACGCATCTTCCTTGCAACCACCGCCTTCCCCCTCTCTATCTGCGCACTCGTCGGGCTCGATTCGTTGGGCCAATTCTACTGTATTACGCGACAACAACCCAGAGGAGCATGACAGCCTGTCCTCTTTGGGCCTTCTTGCTCCTCCGTCACAAGAGGATTCTCCGGGCCTTCGGCTCAGCCCAGTGTGTTCCGGTC
>QFDV01003023.1:3431-14105 GCA_003315845.1 Lactarius trivialis
CGAAGAGTACAAGAAGAAGACAAAGAAGGACCTTGCCTCCCATCCCCTAGCCGCTCAGCTGCAGTCGTGCGAGTCCCCCAGTGCGATTCTTGCCATCCTTCAAGCCCAAGTCAATGCGTTCGATAAATCTCAAAGTGCAGACGAAAAGATGACGAAATGGCTCGATCCAATTGTCAACGTCTTATACGCATTCTCCACTATCCTGGGTGACTCAATTGGGCTGGTAATTTCCGGAGATTAAGCGGCGCGGGATCTACTCTCTGACGTGTGCGACGCTGGCAGGTATACCTTCGAGTGCAATTTTTACTGGGATTGGTGTCCTCCTCCAAGTAAGCCTCTTTCCTAACGACATGGCTGGCATGTGAGTTCTCGTGCTAAATTCATCGTTTAGGCCGTTAAGGATGTTCGCTCTGGCCGAGATGCTCTTATCGACCTATTTAACCGCATGGAATACTTTTTCAAGAGTCTTGAAAAGTACATAGACGTCCGGCCGTCCGCAGCTCTGACGGACATCGTCGTCAAGATCATGGTCGAGGTTCTCTCGATCCTTGGGATCGTGACGAAGGAGATCGGGCACGGAAAATTGAGTAAGTCCTTCCATGTTGACATGCCTCCAAAAGTTAACCTTCGAGCAGAAAGGTTTTTCAAAAAGCTGGTTGGAATGAAAGAGGTTGAGGACGCGCTTCGGCGGTTGGACAAACTGACCCAAGAGGAGGTTCGGATGGCGGTAGCAGAAGCGCTGAAGATCACTCGTGGCATTGATGACAAGGTGGAGAGCGTTGATGAGTGTATTAAGAATGTTGATGCGAAAGTAAAGGGTATCGAAGACAAGGTGAGAGGCGTCGACGGCAAGGTACAGGACGTCGACCACAAAGTCGGTTCGGTCATTCAAGGTCAGTTCTACACGCGCCAGCTAGCCTGCCCCCAGTTCTGCCCTCAGCCTTTGATGCCATTAGGTGTAAAGGAGACCGGAGTCGCGATTCGACAGGTGGTCAATCAAGCCAGCGACCGACGCCGTTCGTCATCCTCTCACCTCACCACCGCCGATCACAAAGCTTGGGCTCTCTTACAGGGAATGAGTTACGCAAGGATCTCCGAAAATGGATCGCTCCCCCCGATCCATCCGTCAATTACAACACCGCGTACGGCACTCATCACGAGGGTACCGCAGCGTGGTGCACCGAAGGGAACACTGTCGCAGAGTGGAAAACATCTGGCACCTTGTTGTGGATTCACGGAAAACGTATATCCCATCACCATCCCGGTTTTAATTGTCACTAACGACCCCTGGATCGATAGCTGGCTCCGGGAAGACTATTCTCAGGTGTGTTACCCCTCGCCGAGTTGCGTCCAAATTGAATTTATACGATCTCGACAAGCTCTGTGATCGTCCGGAATATTGAATCACTGTCCAACGCCGGCTCGGCTCACATGGCTTACTTCTATTTTGATTTCAAGGACACAGGAAAACAAGACTCCCGTGCATTATTGTCGTCCCTTCTAATCCAGCTCTCTGATCTATCTGAGCAATTCTACGACGTTCTTCTCGAATTATACTCAAGACATCAAGACGGATGTAAACAACCGACCAACGACTCTCTTCCACAATCTCTCAAGGATATGCTCGCGATCACAGGACAAGTGCCGATCTATCTCATCATGGACGCTCTCGACGAGTGTCCCAACGATTCGGGCATTCCATCGTCGCGTGAATACGTCCTCGAGCTTGTGAAAGAACTTATCGAGCTTCGCCGTCCAAATCTCCGCTTATGTGTCACGAGTCGCCCGGAGTTTGACATTCGCGTCACGTTTCAGCCCATGGCAACTCAACAAGTATCGCTCCACGACGAAAGCGGACAGAAGTAGGACATTAATGATTATGTCACTTCTGTCGTTCGCTCGGACACAAAGATGAAGAAATGGCTAGACGATGATAAGGATATCGTGATTGAGAACCTGACAGAGAAAGCTGATGGAATGTAAGGGGATCTTTGACTGATTCTGGTCATACTATCGTCTTAAGCTTTCACGCAGGTTTCGATGGGTATTCTGCCAATTGGAGATCCTGAGGCACTGTTTCCCGGCCACACTGCGTCGTACCCTCGAGCAATTACCCAAATCACTGGATGAGACCTACAAGCGTATCCTGAAGGAGATCAATAACGCGAATTGGGAGTACGCCCATCAACTTTTACGATGTCTCGCAGTGGCCAGACGTCCGCTCCGGGTCGATGAGCTCGCGGAAGTGCTCGCGTTCGACTTCACAGGAAGAATCCCAAGATTGAACACAGATTGGCGCTGGGAAGACCAAGAAACGGCGGTGCTGTCAGCCTGTTCCAGTTTGGTTTCCGTAGTCAACAACAACGGCTCCCGGGTTGTTCAGTTTGCGCATTTCTCGGTCAAAGAATTCTTAACATCAGATCGGCTCGCAAGTTCTACTGAAGAGGTCTCTAGGTTTCACGTTCCCCTCGACCCGGCTCACGCGACCCTTGCCCAGGCATGTCTCGGCGTCTTACTCCACCTAGAGGGTGACACCAAAACCCATACTCCTCTTGTTCAATACGCAGCTGAAAATTGGGTGACACATGCCCAGTTCGAGAATGTTGAATTACGTATGAAGGATCCCATGGATTATTTCTTTGACACGGAGAGGCCACATCTTTCGGCATGGGTTCAAATCCATGATGTGGACAGCACCTGGTGGTCGCCGTCAGTGGAGTCAGGAACTCCCTTATACTACGCCGCACTCTGTGGATTCCATGATCTGGTCACACACCTCATAGTCAAATATCCACAGCACGTAAGTGCTCGGGGTGGTCGATGTGGAACTCCGTTGCATGCAACACTGTTAGAGGAGGGACACGTCAAGGTTGCAAAGCTCCTCATAAAGCACGGTGCCGACGTGAATGCCCTTGATGAGGAGGAGTGGACTCCACTACACTTTGCGTCTCGATTTGGCCATCTTGATGTTGTGAAGTGGCTGCTTGCCTATGGTGCTAATGTGAACTCCAAGAAAGATGACGGCTACACTCCACTACATTCGGCAGTGCACCGAGGGCATTTCCAGATTGCTAGGCTACTCCTTGAGCACAAAGCAAGGGTGGATAGCCTGGATAACAATGGACGTACTCCATTACACCAAGCACTTGTAGGTACTACAGACAATCGGTCTGAGGTTGTACGGTTGTTGCTAGACCACAATGCAGATGTGCATGTGGTTGACAACAAAGGACACACTCCACTGCATTTCGCAGCATTCTACTGGCAGGGCAGCCTTGAGGTTGCTCGGATGCTGCTTGAGCGCAATGCGGTGGCCGATTCTTGGAATGGCTACGGATCTCTCCCACTTCGCCTCGCACTGGACAGTGGAAACCCTGATGTCGCAGGGTTACTGCTGGACTACAATGTGACGCACAACAGCCGAAACTTGTACACTCCACTCCAACACGCAGCGCTCAGTGGTGACCTCGAAGCTGTTCGGAAACTGCTCGAGCTCAATGGTGCGGAGGTCAATTCCCGGAATCACCCAGACTCCTTCCCGTCGGCCCGCGCGTAGAGACTTTCCCACACCCTCCTTCCTTATATATCCGCACCGGTAAGTCATTCTATTCGGAAGAGATGAGGGTTTAAACACAAATTACACAATGTACCTAAGCCAAAGCCCGTGAGTAGGAGAGTGCAGAATTGTAAAGTACTGAAGGGGTGAGGGTGAGGGTGAGGTGAGGTAGGTTGAGAGGGGACAAAAGATACGAATAAGACGAAACGGAGACCAGTTGACAATGGCAACGACGTGAACAGAGGGGACGTGAGAGGCCACACTGCCAGGGCCATCAACGACAAACGGAGATGGCGCTGGCCCGAGACACTGAGGGAGTACCGCGAGAGCCTCTTGTGTCGCATCGGCGCCGGTGCGGCTCCCAATATAACCAAGGGCCCTACCGACGAGCCTGAGCGCGCACCCGCACGAGCCCCAGCCGCAGTCGTACCGTTCCGGTTGCGTGCTATTCGCGCGTCACGTGACTCTCCGCACGAACAAGACCGCGTTGCGCGCGCGTTTTTCCGCCCTGCTCGCGGCGCTTGACTATGTCGACTACACCAAGGGCCTCGACAACGTACGTGCCCTTCCTTTCTCCCTTGTCAATTTTTATCATTTTATGTACTTCTATGCTTGGTAGTGTTATTTGCGCCTGACGACGGGCGAATACGCGCAGGCGCTGCTGGAAGCCGCACGCACGACCGTGCAGGAACCAGAGCCGTTGTTGATGGGAAGGCGAGAGGAGGTGTACTGGGAGAACGTGCCGGAGAAGAGTCGGAGAAGGTGCGTGCGCTGGCGGTTCGACGCGCCGGTGCGCCGGTGCGCTGGGATGTCTCTGGCGTAGGACAAGGCGCTATTTTGATGCTCGCCAAGTTGAACCAACAAAACATAACCTCCGACACTGGTAGTGTAGGTGCATCCAGGAGGAAGGCCTACGAACGTATCTATTCGCATTCGCGCCGCACTACAAAACGCGTTACTCGAGCCCAGGTTCTCTTTGGATCGTCGGGCAGTCAACTCCGTCGTATTGCGGATGGTCTGGGCGGAGGAGCTCCCCGCTTCGTTGGACCAATCGGGGGTGTCATAGTCTTCCATCGCATCGAGCCCACTCGGCCTCAGCAGCTCGCGCAGATCCTAGCGAAGAAGGTCGGGGCGGTGGTGGAGCAGAACGAGAAGGCGCTCGACATCCGTCTGAGCGGTGCGACTTGATGGGGGGACCGCGTAGACGGTCTGAAGGGCGACAAAGATGGCGAGCAGA
Organism: Lactarius trivialis; assembly: GCA_003315845.1. Taxonomy (NCBI): domain Eukaryota; kingdom Fungi; phylum Basidiomycota; class Agaricomycetes; order Russulales; family Russulaceae; genus Lactarius; species Lactarius trivialis. The sequence goes on from QFDV01003023.1 coordinate 8,225, forward strand.
TGCAGGAACGGAGAGAACGTGGCGAGCGGAGAGGCGGCACGCGTGGGGGTAAGTCCTTTCGTCCAGTATCGCTCACCACAAACTCACCGTGGCCGTTTGCAGGCCCTCGGGGCGGACGAGGAGCGCACTTTGCATAGGAGCTGGGAAACCAGATGACCAAGGCACGATAGCTGTACCTGTGCCTTTCATTAATGACGACCGCTTTTGTGCTCGCAACGGCCCAGAGGACACAATCTACGATAACTATGCATTGTACATCTCCTGCTTATGGAAGGTCAATACTGCAACTCCTGGCAAACCCGATGGAAGCCCAGTAATCGCCATTGGTTGATACCATTAGATAGATGTGCACTCTGAGCTGGGGCGATACTTAGCGATACAGTGACCGCACACTGCGAAGCGAAATCGGCCACCGATGGTGGCTATCGACGAACCCACTGCCTTTTGTTTTAAGGATCACTCAGACCAGACCGAGACTCGGCGTCCAGACTCTCGAGTGTGACGTGTGGCATGGCACGTCATATCACTTTCGAAGCAGTCTTCGTACAATAGAACGGCTGACCACGCCATGGTTCTTCGAGGTTCGCTCGCGCCGCGACTCTGGCTAGTACTACCGAACTCAATGCAAATAAGATTCAGTTCCACTTGCGCCCGGGATTCCCTTCTGGTAGTTTCGGCCGGTATCGATCTTGGTATCGATATCAAGATGTCGCTCTTCAGAGTGAGAGCATAAGTTTTCTCACTGTACAGTTCAGTTATGTATTGTGTAGTTCAATTGATTATCGAAGTTCCCCGTGCAGTGCACTACAAAGCTCCCGCTACAGTCGGACTCAAGGTCGGACCTCTCTCACCGTACTAGTAGCCCATACCCCTCAGTGAACGGTGTAGTTATGCAGTGATGTGGTATTGAACATGTGCTAAAATAAATATAATGCATTGTGATTCTAAATTTGAACGTCAACCGACGTCAACCTGTCAGTACATGTCAGTCCTTGTGTCAGTCCTTCACTTTTTTTTAAAAACCCGACCGTCCTTCACGTTGCCACATTCCTTACATAAACATCTAAATTAAATATCTTACCGAGCCTATAAGTCACGTTACAGCTGTCCGACGATATCTCACTTGGTACAGTATTCATTAATTTTTCTGCGATATGTACTTCATTTATCGAACTCACTCCCGCTTGCAGGAGCGCGATAGGGTTCATTTACGTAGCCAACAACTTGACAAGCTATGAGTCAAGTATATAGGCCTCGCGGAGATGAAGGTTGCGTTTGCCCATCCCCACGTCTCTTAACATGTTTGCACTCTTCAAATTTGCCGCCTGTGCCCTTGTAGTTCTTGTTGGGGCTGTCTCGCTTGCTATCTGTAGGCACAAGTTCAGGCAGCGTAACCTCCAGAAAATTCCTGGGCCGTCGCCGAATCCCTCTCTTTTGTGGGGTAAGCTCCGCTGGTCAGAGAAAGACGGGTCGCATGCTGAAAGAATGAGAAGGCCATTGTCATCATATGTTCAACCCCTATGCCAACTCATTCTACGAAGGGCTATTTAAGACATACGGAAAAGTAGCACGCGTCTATGGTCCTTTGGGGGTACGTAAAACTGGCGAAGACTACAACGTGACCCCACACTCAATTTTATGAACAGGACACGCAGCTCGTAGTATCTGACCCGAAGGCATGCAATAACATTATTGTCAAGGATCAACCCATCTTTGAGCAAACAGAGGTTTCACTCTGGTACGTTACTCTTTTGGTGTGAGAACAGATTTTCATCTCCAATCCGAAAAGCTTTAACATGCGGACGTTTGGGCCATCACTCTTTTCTACAACGGGTAGAGAGCTCGTTTTCTAATTTCGGGTGGACGCCCACTAACATTGCCCCATATCCAGGTGCTCACCACCGGATGCAACGAAAATTGCTAAACCCCGCATTCAACGTCAACCACATGCGACAAATGACCCCAATTTTCCATAAGGTCACGAACCAGGTACTCTTCGAGGTTTATATTCTCAAACCGGTGACCTGAATCTTCTCAGCTTCGCAGGAATCTCTCGTCGATTGTGTCAAATGGCCCAGAAGAGATCAACGTTGCCGACTGGATGGGAAAGCTTTCTCTTGAACTGATTGGCCAAGCCGGTCTCGGGTATTCCTTTGGTACTCTCGAGGGCAGAGACGACGAGGTTTGTAAAATAATCAAGGAATGGATGTCAGTATAACGAGCGCTTGAAGCGACTTGAGCCTGACTTGCTTTTCTAGCACAACTGCGTCCTCATTTGCGGTGGTTCAGAACTTTCTTCCTTACTTCGACATGTTCCATCCCAAAATTGTCAAGTTCTTGGGAAGAGCGCTGCCGTGGCCCAAGTTGCACCAATTCATGGACATGGTGGACACCTTGGAATCCAAGTCGAGGGGTATTCACGAGGCGAAGAAGAGATTGTTGGAATTAGGTGACGATGCAACTGTCAGACTGATTGGAGATGGAAAGGATATCATCAGTCTTCTCAGTGCGTACAACACTCCGCGTTTTCAGATTAGAAACATCTGAAGTGACCATTTATAGTGCGAGCTAGTGTGACGGGAACCAAGGAAGATCGGTTAAGTGAACAGGAACTGATTTCCCAAATGGGGTACGCCCCAGCGCATATTAATTGGGCGGTTTTGAAGACCAGATCTTTTCTTTTAGGCTCTTTCTCATAGCGGGAACAGATACGACTTCGTCTGCTCTTTCCCGGGTTCTACATCTGCTTGCCCTCCATCCCGGTGCCCAGGATAGGCTCAGAAAAGAGCTGAAAGAGGCTCATGAAGACAATGAAGAGCTCACGCATGACGAGCTTGTTTCTTTACCTTTCTTGGAGGCGGTGTGTCGTGAAACTCTGCGACTGTGAGTCATTTGATTCTCGGGACATATTATTATTATTAATGGTGTCACAGCTACCCGCCTGCGCCTGGAGTAATGAGAACGTACGTGACGCATCATTCACCTCATATTTTTTCTTCATACTCATTACTTGGTAGCGCACGAAGTGACGTTATTCTCCCACTTTCTGTCCCCATTCAGGATGTCGACGGACGCAAAGTCCACGAAATATTCGTACCAAAAAATACGACCGTGATCGTTCAAATTTATAATTTGAACCGTGACCCATCGATTTGGGGAGCCGATGCCGCCGAATGGAAACCGGAACGTTGGTTGGCACCACTTCCCCAAAGCGTTGCAGATGCAAATATCCAAGGAGTATATGCAAATACGTGAGAAATTGATACTTTTCAACTTCACTATTGCTGACTGCTCTGTTAGTATGACATTTATTGGTGGCGCGCGGTCCTGCATGTGCGTACAAACCCTCATTTAAACGAACTGGGCTGATCCGCTTCATTTAGCGGATTCAAATTCTCACAGCTTGAAATGAGTAAGAGAACCGCGATGCATGGTACAGTATCTTGCTGATCTGACCACATCTTTGCATCTAGAGGTCGTTTTATCGCAACTCATCCCCGCTTTCCGATTTGCGACCACTGGAGCCGAAATAATTTGGAGATTTGGCTTCATTTCTACTCCGTCGGTGAAGGGATCCGTTCATGAGTTCCATCCTAAGCTCCCGATGATGGTATCTCGGGTGTAAGAGTTGCGCGCGTTGCACTTCCGTTCGTCTTAGTCTCGGCCTCCTCACAAGTGCTCTCCCATGTGTTTTTGTTTCATTGTGATTCAGAAGTGGATTAAGTTTTGATGAAATGCATGAATACCCCGGTACCGATACGCCGAAACTTAAGATGTTAAGCACTGACATAGAACGGAAGCATTGAGTCAGGAATCCAGGCCGGACTCACTTGGCCTCGAAATGATGTTGTTCGGCGTCAATTGTCCACTGTAGAATACGTATACATTTGATCGCAGCCCGTGGCAGCTGTAACTTAGCGGCTCTGGCCCGGCACTTGTGCACAAACACGACTCCTCGTCCCGCACCGGACTCCCGGGACTTGACCTGAGTTTCTGTCTGTAACCTTATACACTGAGGCGGCGTGAGTCTTCTTTATTCAAGCTTCAATAAATTTCTATCGCTTTCAAAACAAAAAAAATACCTTACTTGCGCGCAAATATAAAGTACATTACTACTACGCTTTCCAGTGAGCGATGGGCCCAATAAAGGACAAATGGAACGCTAGCCAAGGTGCTGGCTTGATGGAAGAGCGCGTAGTACAAAATCACAAGCAAAGCAGCACACGAGAACAACAACAGCAGTATCAGCGAGTAATCACGCTCGTAGATTTATAATCGCACCCTAGACTCTAGACAGCAAACCTGACAGAATTAGAGAGAGTAAAACGAGCCACCTCGGCCAAGATCTGGAACTACCGCGTAAAAGTCCTTTGCCATGACGTCCCACCAAACGTAGCTGCAACAGCAGCGCCTGTGCGGTATGGTGCAGCAGCTCAGCGTCGGGGTCAGGTTCGGACCTACGCCTCTCGGGGAGGAGAGGCGGCCGGAGTTGCGAGGAGGATCCCAGCGCCGCGATAGCGTTCAGCGCGAATGAGGTCGTGAGCCCTCGATTGCCGATGTTGACACTGGTCGAACCGAACTTGGATCCCACTCACCATCCTCGCATTGCAATTGAAGCAGCTCGCGCTCCACACACCAACGACCATCCCCGCCAGCACTCCTTCGAAGGTGCGGGCAAGTTTGTGTCTACGACTCTCTCAAGTCAAAGATGAGAACGCTGCAGCGGGGTGGTAGAGAAATTGTGAGTGAGGGAAGGGCAGATAGAATTGAGATGGGGACTAACCCGCTGGGAAAGGCATTTTACTGTAAGAGCGACTGATCTGCCGCCTGGAAGGCATTGAAGACGGGAAGGCATTGGCGTGACTTCAGAACCAGGACTGAGGACTCTCAGATTTTTATAGGAAGACAGGAGAAAGAAAACTATCACACAAGGAAGTGGAGTACTATGCCGCTTTGCTGCAGAAAACCGAATTCACGGGGGCCGCAAACAAGGGGAAGAAAAGTCCAAGTGCAGCCAATGGCTCACGAGTTACACACCCCGCAGGTCGGGAAGCAGCTACTCGAGACCCTACAGGAGGAAGGAAGACGAAGACGGTGTGGCGATGCCGAGAAGCATCAGCAAGATGACATGCTACTAGCTGCACTAGATCTAGTGCATCTAGTGCTTCTAACACTCTAGGTTTGTGCCTAGAGCCAGCAGACTTGACAAGATTTAGGCACCGGTATCCTAGATCTAGCTCAACCAGAATTGACCTAGATCTAGGAGTACAACCTGATGCCAGGAATTTACCTTGCACCAGACAACATGTCTTGCAATAGTACATCTACTACTGCTAGTAATACCAGTATCACTAGTAACAACAATGGTTCGAACTTCGAAATTCACCAGCACACAATAAAATACTCGAAAACCAATAATATATTGCCAAATGATCTATATAATATACAATATAACAATCCCAGTGCTACCACCCCTCCTCAACGGCTCCGGGAATACACCAATTACCACTGCACATCACCTAGTGAACTCAGCTCCTCAACACCATCATTGGAATGGGCCACCCACATCATCACCCGCTACTATCACATGACCGTCGTTGTCGTTGCTGCCGTTGTCGTCACACGGCAATGGTTGTGAACTCATGAGTCACAGTCTGCAGAGTCAAGGTCAGCGGGCTTGAAAACTGTCGGCTGGGGGTATGAATTACATAAGCTACGGCTGTTCATTATGTGGTCAGCCAGCTTAAATGGCTGCCAGTGACTCACAAACTGCGGAGGCAAAGGAAGACATGGTCAGTGGGCTTGAAACGGCGCTAGGTACAGTAGTGACTCACAGCTGGTAGAAACAAGGGTGGGCTTGGTAAAGGGCAGCGACTTACTT